>JAECXC010001204.1:0-69620 GCA_018152125.1 Drosophila dunni | reverse complement strand
CAACATGTCTTTTGACAATTTGTGGCGACACCAGCACTTTGGGAACAGTCGTGACTGACAATTTGACACCAAAGTGTCCAGTCGTAATTTTTTTAACTCTGTCACGAGAGATTTGATTGCAAATGATGTGCTCCGCAGAATAATTTGCAGAAACACTTTTCTCCGGAACAACTTCAACCTCACAGTGTCGATCTACACTGTCTTCAAATCTAACATATTTTCTGTGTTGCATCACTGAGCAACACATTGGGCTTTTGGTAAGCATTTTCTTGCACCGCCCTGATGCCACCCAACCAAACAACGTCCTTTGTAGTAACGGACCACCCTTCGAGAATCGAATTTGTTCGTTACGAAGCATTTCAAAAAAGAAGTCGGCTCCCAGAAGTATACCTATTTTCTGGAGTTTGTGGAACTCAGGGTCTGCCAGTTCTACATTTGCTGGGATCTTCCACCTATTGATGGGAAGATCACAATCTGGCTGCCTGCTACAAATCGATTTCAGCACCCAAAAATCGGATGATGTCTCGATACACTAGACGAAACTATGGTCGATACTTCGCTTTTTGCACTTAAACTTGACTGTCCTACCGACTTGACGGTCAAGCACTTGTTTTTGCGTTGAAGGCGCAAGGCATGAGCGAGGTCTTCTGTCATGAAATTCACTTGAGACCCTGAATCCAACAAGGCTCTAGCGCTTCGTTTCTGACCGAATCTGTCTCGAATTGTAACGACTGCGGTCGCAAGGATTACTTGATCGATTTCGCTAGCAACATGATCTATATGGGCAGGATGAGCAGAAGCTTGTGATTTTTTAACGAGTGCGTATTTGTGCAGGAGAGTATTGTGAGGACGAGAGCAAACTCTACACTTTGACGCAGTACAGTTGGACACTCTGTGTCCCGAATGTAGACAATTTATACGAAATTGACTGGATTTTACGAAATTGAATCTTTCGTCAACTGGCAAATCTGCGAAGCCTTGGCAGTTTCAATCACATGGTTTGCACTGCAAAAGTTGCATTTGGGTTGTACTTCTTTCTCGACAGTCGTACATGCAAATGACGACTTTCTTGTATTTTCTTTGTCGGATTTCTGCTTCATCCGGGACTGTGAACTTTCTTCAGCTGATAAGTGCTGATATCGCCTGTTCAAAGCCACATCGCAATCGGCCCATTTCGGCAATGTATTATAGACAAGTTGCTCCTCATACTTCGATTTCGTATGAGGATCCACCTTTGACATAACTATGACCTTTGACCGACATTAGCGAATCAAAAATGGACGATACCGAGTCAACCATTGTGCGAATTCCAACTGCTGATGGCTTGGACATTGGCTCAATGTCGAACAACTGGGCGAGAGTGTCAAAAAAGATATGGCATTTGTTATAGTAAGCTCGACTCAGACTTTCTAATGCCTTCGGGTAATTCGCATCAGATACTTGATAAGCCTTTATTGTTATTATTGACTTAAACGAGCAGTTTCGTCGACATCCACTATAGTCTCATTATAATCTACTTTATGTACCATATTTACTAATTAAAAGTTGGCTCTATTCGAATTCACTTAAGTGTACTGTCACAAAGATAGTAGCTGTTCAATATAATTTAAGTTTTAAATACGAATCGAAGAGGAATGACAATCGGCAGGCTAACTACATTTCTCGAATAGCAGAGCTAACAACAACTAATCAAATGCAAGCGTATGCAGATAAGCGCTGACAACAAAACAAAATAACCAGCTGATTAGCGATATTCCGACTATTCGACTGCACACTGCGTAAAAACAACAACAGCGCATGCGCAGGTAGACAAACGGCAATGATGCGATCTACCAACAACAAGTAAAGGGATTTCAGTTAATCACCGTATCATATTGGGTTTGTGCAAATGTATGTAACAGGCAGAAGGAGGCGTGGCAGACCCCATAAAGTATATATATTCTTGATCGGGGTCACAAGCCGAGTCGATATAGCCATGTCCGTCTGTCTGTCTGTCTGTCTGTCTGTCCGTCCGTATGAACAAACAGATTTCAGAGATGGTAAGAGCTACAAGTTTGAGCTTGGTGTCAATCGATCACATATTTAGTCAGGCAATACAAGAATCTTTTTTTTTCCGATGCTACGCCCCATTCGCCCACAATGAGCAAAAAACTAGACACACCTCGGAAAAATTCGGTGTTTTCGGCGAATATCTCAGTAACTATGGCACCTAGGATCACCAATTCTGGAATGGAGCGTTCCTACCGACACCATAAATGCATTGGCATTTAAAATTTTGGACTGCCACGTCCCTTTTTCTCACAATACATCAAAATAATTTTCAACTTTCGTTCCATTTTAAAGCATTTGTTCATATAGTACACCATTGTAATTGTTTAATTGGAGTGGAGGCTAACTATATCAAACTATTCCTGAAAGGTGCATTAAAATCGGACTATAAACAAGAAAACTAGAAGCGTTACAATATAGATAATTGAACGCAATATCACTACTGAGTGCAAGCGAGACAGAAAAATGCAAGCGTGATCGAACGTTTTCTCTGCTTGTGTGGCGGCAGCGCTAACCACAGACGCTGGCTGCGCCGAATACACACATACAAACATATAATGTCAAACGTATGTGTATTCGCATACAAACAGCTGTTTGATTTTGCTTAGATTGATTTTGTTTCAAGGTGTTTTAATGGAAGTACTGCACATTGTAATATCTCGATACCGATTTTAATAATTTAATCGGGATCCAAATGCAGAGAGTATTATACGGTCGGGCGTGCTCGAATGTACTTTTCTTTCTTGTTTTTTTTTGCATTTGTTTAATTCAATTTGTGTGTTTTTTTTTCAAATTGCTTTTCAATAAATCACAAATATATCAGTGCCGAAACGCAATATCTCTAATGTGCAACAAATGGAGCAGAACTTTTATGTCACAATAATCGAAACCGACACACACCGCCAACCAAGCCTAGAAATGTCTTATAGACCAACGATCGCGATTGAATGTCCGTGCTCGGGCGCCAATGAAAAATCGAGAAACTACTATAAATTAAGAACAAATTGCACGTTCATAAACAAAACAATTTATTGTTGGACAGGCAATTGCGGAAAGGCTTGGCAGCGTGTGTGTGGTTACAGCGAGACGAATTAGCGAACTGGCCTGCCGCTCGCGACATCTGCATTGCCGAATGCAAATCAAACTTACATGCTAGCTTAAGTATAACAGTTTTAATGCGTACACTACTGGACAATTCATTAAAATCGGGTATTTAAGCTTGTCCTAACAATTCATTTTTTGTCCTTATTCTAACTATGCTCATGATCCAACAGTAGCTATATGATATTCAATTTTTATTTTTGGTCAACAGTTGGAACTCGATTAGAAATTGATTCTCTGTGAAATCGGACAATAGACACCGAAAATTATCATACTAAGCGTTTCAACCGATTGTTCCTATTGGAGCTATATGATATAGTAGTCCGATTTGGATGAAATTTGGTCAACAGTCGAAGGACAATTATAAATGCATATAGCGTTAATTTGGTTGAAATCGGTCAATAGACACCGAAATTGTTCTTACAATTCATTTCATTTCATGCATTTCGACCGATTGTTCCCATGGGAGCTATATGATATAGTGGTCCGATCTGTTCGATTTTTACAAATGATCTGCGTGCAGAGAGAATACACATCTGTACCAAGTTTCATAATGATAGCTTTAAAACTGAGAGACTAGTTCGCATAAAAACTGACGTACAGATGGAAATGGCTATATCGACTCGGCTGTTGATGCTGATCAAGAATATATACACTTTATGAAACGCCTCCTTCAATGCGTTACAAACTTGGTGACAAAAACAATACACCCTCTGCAGCATTATCGTTGGTTATATGGCATGCTTTGATCAAGACTGCACCGCGGATTCCATTAATCGGAAGGTAGTTGCAATAGCCCAGGAAAATTAAAAATCTTTAATCATTATACAAATTGTTCAAGTTATTTAAATCTTTAGCACCTGAAACAAATCATATGCCCCGTTTATATTTTTAATTGAATTGAAAATGACCGTAGGACATAGTCTTTCGCACTCTCCCACATTTTCTGAGGACGTGAGAAACTGCGAAATTTGTTGTCAGTTTTTGACCAATATGCAATCTTGTTATATTACACATTGTAAACACATTTATTACAAAACTTGTATCGAAGACTGGTTAAAAACTCATGATAATTGTCCAAATTGTGCCTCTATGGTACAAATCCAAGACTTAAAACTTGTAATAGGTAGATGTGATTCGAAACTTAGCAAAGACCTTAAGAGATGTAGATACTCAAAGGGACAATCCAGAACAACGTGTGTTAGAAACGAATGAGGAGCCATTAGTGGAGTTAGATAACAGCAATGTTACTAACCCAAATTATCGTCCTCCCTCACGAGGAATGAATGTTAGGAAAAGAGGTCGTCCCTATCGCTCAACGAATACTCGTCGAGAAGATCCGGTTGACTACTCAAACATTCAAAACATGATTGAGCAAACAGTAACACCGTTAATGTCGTCCTTGATGGTACTGAAGAGGGCTTGAGTGTAGGCGAGTTTGTGTATCGTGTAAAAGTGCTAACAGAATATACATTAGATAGAGATTTAGATGCTGTATGTAAGCTTATGCATGTTTTGTTCATAGGAAGAGCGAGAAACTGGAATTGGAGATACCACAAGAAGGTAGAGCGTATCACGTGGCCCGATTTTTGTTTCTCCTTATTATATAGAATCCTTATTCTTATAGAATTCGCAAACAAAGAGGAAATACGTTCTCGGAAGCAGAAAAAGGGTGAATCTTTAACGATTTTCTCTGAGGGCGTAGTGTCTCTCATCGACAAGACATCTGTCAGAATAGAACAAGAAGAAAAATATTCGGGATGAAATAACAATACCATAGATTGACGCTATTCGTCAGTCAAGTATAGATAGCTGGAACTGCGATACTCCAGGACATGTCTGGGAAATATGTTTTGATCAACGTCGCATATTTTGCTACGGTTGTGGTGGTCCAAATGTATACAAGCCTCAGTGCAAGACTTGTATAAATCGTCTGTCGGAAAACCGACAAAAGAGTGCATCCAACAACAGCAGGATGCTCCCTCCAAGATCAAATTAAGTAAATAAGACGCAGATAACGATAATACTGCAGAGTCAAATCCGCTTATATCTAATGTGAAAACTGTTGCGTATGAAATTATGGTGCCTATGTATGCAGTCGCTAAAGTCCTAAGTGCAAACGGCAGATGGAAAAGCCCACGGAGTTGTTGGTGTGCTTAACGCCCCAATAAGGTATAAGGGAATAACAAAGTACCTACAGCTATACATTATTCCATCAATAAAGCAAAGGCTAATTTCAGGCATTGATTTTTAGAAAGAATTCGCGCTAACTTCTCATGTAATCAGCGCTGTAAAGTCCCCTGTTGAAAAGTTTGAGACAAATTCGCCAAATAGTCCAGAATGGGAAGATAATGCATATCACTGGACAGAGGTGCAGCTGCGACAGTTGGAGGCTGTGAAATCCTTATTTCCAAATTGTTAAGAAGGATTAGGTCGTACCAGTTTAATCCAACATCATTTTGACGTTGATGATATTCGTCGAGTTAAACAGCGTTTTTATCCTGCCAACCCGGCTGTAGAAACTCTACCATACGTGGAGATTGATCGTATGCTTGATCTTGATATTATAGAACCATCAAACAGCGCTCGGAGTTCTCCCATGCGGCTTGTTGTCAAACCGCACAAAATTTGGATATATTTAGATGCTCGGAAACTAAATGAAGCAACTTATCCTTTACCTGGAATTGAAGGTATTTTTTTTCGTTTGCCAAAAGCAAACATTATTAGTAAGCTAGATTTAAAGGATGCTTTTTGGCAAATTGAATTAACTAAAGAGGCAAGGCCCCTAACGGCTTTTACTATTCCTGTCCGACCCCTTTATCAGTTTAAAGTAATGCGTTTTGGCTTATGCAATGCCCCAGCCACGATGTGTCGTCTTATGGCCGAAATAATACCCCCAGATCTTCGCAATTGTGTGTTTGGATATTTGGATTACGTGTGTATAGTCTCTGAGAGCTTTTCTACTCACTTAGCTGTGTTAGTACGACTGGCGGAACAATTTCGCAAAGCAAACTTAATATGAAAAGAGTCATTTCTGCGTGAAGACCCTGAGTTATTTAGGTCATATTATAGGAAGTGGTGGTATACGTACGGATCCTGCAAAGGTTGAATGTATTCAAAACTGGCACCCACCAAAGAATCTTAAACAGGTTCGCGGATTTCTTAGTATATGCGGTTGGTACCGAAGGTTTATAAAAAATGATGCCGACATCACTTGTCCTATAACGGAAGCTCTAACAAAGAAGAAATAGTTTGCATGGCCCAAAGAAGCACATGGGTACGTTAAAAACTATACTCACTGCAGCTCCAGTATTACAAAATCCAGATTTTGGTAAAAAGTTTTATCTTCACTGCGATGCCAGTAATTTTGGAATAGGTGCTGTATTAATACAGTTATCAGCAGAAGATGACGAAATGCCTATTGCATTTATGTCCAAAAAACTGAATCACGCACAACGAAATAATAGCGTGACAGAAAGAGAACGCTTGGCAGTAGTTTTAGCCATAGAGAAGTTTAGGTGTTATCTGGAGTTACAGGAATTTGAAGTAGTTACAGACCACTCGAGTCTCCTTTGACTCATGCGTCCTGAAGTAATTTTAATGGAACGTGTAATTCGTTCGGTTATAGCTGCTGTTAGGGCATATCTTAAAAAAGTCCAGGCTCAATGGGACACAAATATAACTTCTATATCCTGTGCGTTACGATCTGCGGTTCACCAGTCCTTAGATGGTTCGCCATACCAAGCGTTGTTCGGATTGAACATGATCACTCATGGCGACGATTATCGTCTACTAAAGAATGTATCTTTGCTAGAAGAGCCACATGAAGCTGTTCCTAGAGCAGATAAACTTGCCTTGTTGCGAAAGGATTTGCAAAAGAATATTCGTACTGCTTATGAGCGTAATGCAGCTCAGTATAATTTGCGATCCAAACCAGTGTCTTATAAAGAAGGTCAAGAAATATTTAGATGGAATTTCTGCCTTAGTAAATTTTCGCAAAATTTTAATGTTAAATTGGCACCGCAATTTTTTAAATGCCGAATTAAGAAAAAATTAGAAATATCTTTTACATTCTAGATTCCCGCTAACCTTCTATCTATCGAATCAGATTATCGTGTGTGTAATGGTCGCTAGCCGCACAGAATAACATTTGTTGTTACAGTGCAAATCTGTTTTGACAAATTTGTCTCCTGCGCTTTAACGCAAGTAATAGACAAACTGAAAAAGAGGGGAAAATAAGATCATAGAGAGTAATAGACTATAGAAAAAGAGGGGAAACTAAATGCAAGAGCGCATGAGAGCAGTAATAAGAGTAGATAGTAGAGTAGTGGAGAATTGATATCGAGCTTCCGCATGCAATTTCGGTCTTTTTTTCTTGGACGATTACATTGATGCCAGAAGGCCAGAATCCCGTTTAAGTACCCAGGTGCAGTTGCAAAAAAAAAATCCCCGTGAAACAAAAATTAATTTTTGGTAATTAGCAACCACGGTACAGCCGCTTTGGGTTTGGTTTCTTTTACTCCCGCCGTTTAATTGCTAATCCGCGCAGCGAAGCTATTGCTGCTTACTAAAATTAAGCGTATGTTCTTTTTACAGAAACTAAGTTTTAATTATTTTTTTGTTTTGAATATAGTTTCAGTAAAATTTCCACCCCAGCCACTCCAGTAGATCACCTGGATCTTCTAAGTCGAGGTTAGGATGTCCCAAGTTCGGAGAGTCCCCAATAAATGAGAGGATGAATGGAGAGACATAACCTGCATGTCATTTCGGTTCCACAGTCAGCAACAGCGTGCAGTGAAAATAAGTGCCATTATTAATGTATAAGAAAAGAAAAAGACATAATAATGAAATAAAAATATAAATAATATATTTATATTAAAACTAATTGAAGTAAGTGCCGTAAAAATGTCTATAACTTATTAGATATATAGTGACATATTCATTCCGATTATGTCTACAGAGTTCCATATCCCCAATTATAAACATTCCCCAGCTTCACTTGAGAATGAATCCAACCCCCAATTATAAACATTCCCAAGCTTCACTTGAGAATAAATTCAACAATTGTAAAAAAAGAGCCGTCTAGCCGGCGCATCTCCCCCCATCGATCAGCATCGATTGCAAATCACATAGTCAGCATAATTTTTGTTCCCAGCTTAAGCCGAGAACACGAGCAACGCTTGGTTCCCAGCAACCAGCGGTGCCGTCCATAATGTAAACATTCAGCAGAGCTTTCTTTATCATTTATTAAACCAATATCTGTTAGTCTTAAGTTGATGATGAATAAAACAAGTCGTGAATAAATTCTCGCTTCGTCTTTTTTAGACCCCGTACTCTAAAAAAGAGTAAAGGGGTCTATTAGGTTTGTCAGAAGCGAAATGTGCGTAACAGGCAGAAGGAGGCGTGGCCGACCCCATAAAGTATATATATTCTTGATCAGCATCAACAGCCGAGTCGATATAGCAATGTCCGTCTGTCCGTCTGTCCGCCCGTCCGTCCGTATGAACACCTGGATCTTTTAAACTTCAAAAGCTAGAGCCACCAAATTTATAATGAAAGTCCGTTATTATCTTACGCAGGTTAATTTTATTTCAAATTTTTGCCACGCCCCTTACCGCCCCCGCAATGAGCAAAAAACCAGACACACCTCGAAAAAAATGTAGTTTTAGGCCAATAACTCAGTAACTATGGCACTTAGGAACACCATTTCTGGTTTCTAGAGTTGCTAGAGACAGCCTTAATGCAATGCCATTCAAAATTTTGGCCTGCCACGCCCCCTTTTCTCATATCTTTCAAAATTTCAATCTCAAAATTTGCAGGATTTAGGGCATTTAGTCAAAAAGTACAGGGTTGTAATTAATTAAATTAAAATTAGGAATATCATATCAAACTATATTCCAAGCGGCGTTAAAATCCGTCAATTAACAAAAAAGTTATCACGTTAGAAAGTTTATGTAATTTAGCTGCAATTTCGCCGCCTGTGTGACGTCAGCGCTGCTCGCAGGCGCTGCGTCGCTGCGACGCTGTGACGCTGCCGTGCGTCCAGTGTTAGGCACGCATACATACATATGTGCATACACATAATTTCAAACGAGTGTGTACTTGTATGTATAACATGTAAATGCGAATAAGCGGAACATGCTTGAAAATAGCGCGTGGTGCGAATGGTAGAATTATGGCGCGATGTGAAATCGTTGCCTGAGGGTCGTAGGTTCGAATGCTGGCAATGAGAATTGCTAATTTAATTTTTTTTTTTAAATATCAATTCAAAATATACAAATAAATTTTAATTTTTAAATTTCGTTATTATATTTTAATTCAAATTAAATACAAATGCGCATTATTATGGGAGTACGGGGTCTTTTACAGTCCGCTCGATCGACTGTAGCCTTTCTTACTTGTTTTATATCAACGTTGTCGTTACAGTGTGTCACGATATTAATTCGATTCGATTAACACATCAAATATTTAATTGGCGCAGCCGGTAGGATAACACTTAATTGTGGATTCTGATGCAATAACTAAGTTATTAATTCTTATCCCTTTTACTGTTATCCGATAAAAAGGACTAACGCAAAGGCAACCCAAGCGACGGTTAATATCGCGTCAATTTTTAATAAAACCTAGACAGTGACGTGTACACCAAAAATTCGCGTATTGCCAAAGCCACGGTAGTTCAAAAACAAACTTGAAAATAATTCAAGAAGACGCAATAGAATTCGAAGAGAAAATAAATCCCGGTTTACCTGGTTATCTCAATAACATTCGAAAGTGCTATCTGTGCAAACAAATTAAACAAACTAGATAGCTAAGTTATAAACTAAGTGAGCATAAAATAACATTAGTGATACTAAAAGTGAAAATTATTAAGAAAATTAAACAATTAAGGAAAATAATTTAACAACTAAGAAACTTAAAACTGAAAAAAAAAAAAAAAAAAGTGAAAAAAATATTAAATTAAACCCATTTCAACAATAAAATCAAAATGGAAGGAGGAGCAGCAGCCGTACCAACCCCTTTCCGATGCCAGCATGGCACAAGTTATAAATCAACTAAAAGATGTTGAAAAATTCAAGGGAGACAAAAACACTCTCTACACGTTTGTCAACCGAATTGATTACATCCTGGCATTATACAACACCAACGATATACGTCAACAATCGATAATATTTGGCCTCGTAGAACGTTGCATCAGTGCTGATGTTATGCTATCCCTCAGCATAAATAATCTCAACACCTGGACAGATCTTCGGAAGCAATTGGTACTCAACTATAAAACCCAGACGAACAATCACATCCTTCTGGAGGACTTCAGGAACACACCTTTTAAGGGGAACGTTCGCAAATTCTTGAAGGAAGCTGAACAACGCAGGTGTACTTTAATGAGTAAGCTAGAACTAGAGAATAATATCGATGAAAAAACACTGTACTCGCGGTTAATTAAAACTAGTATTGACGATTCGATCCAAAAGATACCTACTAACATCTGCATTAGAGTTATAAATTACGAAATTCCAGATTTGAGATAGCTTATAAATTTATTGCAAAAAAAAAAAAATCTTTATGATCAACCTTGCCAAAATTTTTATTTCACTAAAACAAAACAAGAAAAATAATTAAAGCCACTCCCAACCAATTCCAATTTTCATAAATTTCCAACATTTCTTCAACCAAACAATACACCATATGTTTCATATACAAATCATCCACTATATTATCAACAACCATTTCATCCATAACAACAACATTACAATATGCCTCATACTAACAACTACTTACCTCGACCATTACCACCCGTACTAAATCCGTACCAAATCCGACAAGACCAGTACAATTTCCACCTCGACAAAATTTTCGTCAAAATTTATTTGACCAAAACGGTTTTGGACAAATTCAGAGTTACACTTTACAAAAGGCTCCGGTTAATAATACACCTGGTGTTCCACATCCACCAATGAAACGCTCTGGACCTGCAGAAAGTGGACAGAGTAAAATGAGCATAGATCAAGAAGCTAGGTATCAAGAAGAATTGAATTATCAAAAGTATTTACAACAAGAATATTACAATCAATTTGCTTCATATCCACAATCCTATCAAGATTAGGGATATCCTCAAAGCTTTGATTATGCCGAAACTTCGACACCAGTAGCCGAAAAAGAAACTGAACAGTGTAACGAGATAGAGCTCGATCAAGCCGAAAATTTTCCGTTACCAGCCTCGGAAACCAACAATTCATAAAACTTACCCATAAAGGAAAAGTTTTAAAATGCCTCAGACGCATCGGGTAAACAAAAGTTTAGAATAGTAATCGACTATAGAAAATTAAACGAGGTAACTATTAATGACAGATACCCAATACCAAACATGGACGAAATTCCAGGAAAGTTAGGTAGATGTAATTATTTTACCACAATTGACCTTGCAAAAGGTTTCCATCAGCTGGAAATGCATCCAGATGCAATACATAAAACAGCTTTTTCAACCAAAAATGTTCATTATGAATATCTTCATATGCCATTTGGTTTCAAAAATGCTAGTGCAACTTTTCAACGTTGCATGAATAATGTGTTGCGATCATTATTAAACAAGCATTGTTTGGTGTATTTAGACGATATTATCGTTTTTCCACATCCCTAGAAGAACACCTACATTCACTACAACTAGTTTTCGAAAAGCTTTCTGAAGCTAATCCTTAACTTCAACTTGATAAATGCGAGTTTCTTAAACAAGAAACTACTTTTCTTGGACATATCATAACTAAGGACGGAAAAAAACCCAATCCTGAAAAAATCAAGGCTATTCAAAAATACCCAATTCCAAAAAAGACCAAAGAAATAAAAGGTTTTCTTGGGTTAACCGGATATTACAGAAAATTCTTTCTCAATTTTGCAGACATAGCCAAGCCAATGAAAAAAAGTTCTAAAACAAGAAAGAATGCTCTAGTCGCCTCGCGACTTTAGGATGCCCGTTACTCAGTTTCAATATGTTATTAACAATGATGATAGATAAGATTGGTTGGCAAACATAACATTTTTATACAAATTCATGTTTAGAGCACATTTCGACCGATCGTTCCTATGGGGCCTTTACGATATAGTAGTCCGATTTGGATAAAACTTGGTCAGTATATATATATATATATATATATAGTTGGCAGATGTATTCTGTGTGAGTTTGATTAATATAGCTTATTTAACGCAGAAGTTTTTCATACTATTTCATATTTGGAGCGTATTTTTGACCAATCGGCCCTATGGGAGCTATACGATAAAGTTGTCCGATTTGTATCAAACTTGGTCAGTACATCTACTTCTTAGACTACTTCTTCTTACTACACGTGTAAATTTGGTTCAGATTGCATAGCTAACAAAAAAGTTTTCTATACTAAATCATTCTAATAAACTTGGTCAGTACATCTACTTCTTAGACTACTTCTTCTTCTTGGTTCAGATTGCATAGCTAACAAAAAAGTTTTCTATACTAAATCATTCTAATTTTACCTGTACATTTACCTTTATATGAATGTCGAACGCCCTAAAGTGGGCGTGTAAAAAAAAAAACAAACTTGTACTGCTTGGGTATTTCATTTGCGACCCCTATCATCTTACTCGCTCTTATAGTCTTTGAGATCCTTTTGTTCATACAGACGGACAGACGGACGGACGGACAGACGGACATGGCTATATCGACTCGGCTATCGATGCTGATCTTCCACGCTTCCTTCTCCCTGTTACATACATACATACATACATTACATACATACCCTTTTACTCTACGAATAACGGGTATAAAAAGATCAAAAATTGACATAAAAAATCCAGAATACGTAGAAGCCTTTGAAAAATTAAAACAACTTATTTCCAATGATCCCATTTTAAAAATACCAGATTTTAACAGTAAATTCGTATTAACTACAAACGCAAGTAACATAGCACTTGGAGCTGTAATTTCTCAAAACGGACACCCACTTAGTTACATTAGTATAACTCTAAATGATCACGAAACCAATTACAGTGCCATAGAAAAATAACTTTTATCTATTGTATGGGGAACAAAAACCTTTCGACATTACCTTCAACCGTTATGTTGGTTATACAAAATGAAAGAACCAAATTCAAAATTAACTCGATGGAGAGTTAAATTAAATATATAAAAGGAAGGGAAAAACACATAGCTGACGCTTTATCTCGAGTAAAAATAGAGCAAGCTTATTTTGGAGAAGAAACATAACATAGTTCTGATGAAGATAATAGTAAGTTAATTTTTATCACCGAAAAACCAATTTACACATTTAAAAGACAAATAATATTTTCTAAAGGCATTCCAAACATAAAAAAAGAAAATTATTTCAAAAAACTAATAATCCACATCACATATGATAATATGACAACTGAAAAATCTAAACAATATTTGATTGATCATTTTTGCACCAAGTCTAGTGCGCTGTTTATAGATAGTGATGCCGATTTTGAAATTATTCAAAACGCACACAAAGACATTATCAATCCAAACCATAATAAGATTCTCAGAAGCCTTATTCTTCTGAAAAATATAAATTCATACGCAGAGTTCAAAGAATTCATTCTCAAGATGCATGAAAAACTCCTACATCCAGGCATTCAAAAAACAAACAAACTTTTCGGTGAAACTTATTATTTCCCCAATAGTCAATTATTAACCCAAAACATTAATTTAACGAAAACCGAACATAGAAATACAGAAATGTCAATGAAAATTACCCCCAACCCAGAACATTGTCGAGATAAATTGGTAAAAGACATTTATTCATCAGAAGGTAAACACTATCTAAGCTGCATAGACATTTATTCAAAATTCGCTACTCTCAAAAAAATCAAAACTAAAGATTGGATAGAATGGAAAAACGCATTAATGCGCATATTTAATCAGTTAGGTAAGCCAATATTATTAAAGGCAGACCGAGACGGAGCATTTACCAGTCTAGCACTCAAAAGATGGCTTGACAGTGAGGGATTAGAAATTCAGATAAATACTTCAAAAACAGGCATATCGGACATAGAAAGATTACACAAAACTATTAATGAAAAAATTAGAATTAAATACTTTAAATGATGAAGAGAAAAAGCTCAGCCAAATGGAAACTACCCTCTTTATTTACAATCATAAAACTGAACATGACACCACTGGACAAACTTTCGCACACATATTCTTATATGAAGGACAACCAACTTTAGATACACAGGACAAAAAAGAAAAAATTATAAACAAAATTAACAGTGACCGACAAGAATTTGAAATAGATACTAGATACAGAAAAGGACCGTTACAAAAATTAAAAGTAGAAAATCCATTTAAAGCCAATCAAAATGTTACTCAAACAGACCCCGATCATTATCAAATTGCTAACAACAAGAAAGAAAAGTACAGTCGAGAACGCCCGACCGTATAATACTGTCTGCATTTTTTTCCCGGTTAAATTATTAAAATCGGTATCAAGATATTACAATATCTAGTACTTGCATTAAAACACATTGAAACAAAGCAATCTAAGCATAATCACATATATATCTGTTTATTTGTGTGCGAATACACATACGTTTAACATTATATGTGTTCATACATGCATGTATGTGTGTATTCGGCGCGGCCAGCGTCTGCGGGCAGAGCTGCCGCCACACAAGCAGCAAAAACGTTTCTGTCTCGCTTGTACTCATTAGTGATATTGCTTTCAATTATCAATATTGTAACGCTTCTAGTTTTCTTGTTTATAGTCCGATTTTAATGCACCTTTCAGGAATAGTTTGATATAGTTGGCCTCAACTCGAATTATGCAATTAAAAAGTTGAGAATTATTTTTATGTATTGTGGGGAAAAGGGGCGTGGCAGTCCAAAACTTTTAAATGCCAATGCATTAACACTCTCGCTTGGAACCTCCATACCATAATTGGTGATCCTAGGTGCCATGGTTACTGAGTTATTCGCCGAAAACAACGATTTTTTCCGAGGTGTGTCTAGTTTTTTGCTCATTGTGGGCGAATGGGCCGGTGGCATCGAAAAAAAAAAATTCTTGTATTGACTGACTAAATATGTGATCGATTGACACCAAGCTCGAACTTGTAGCTCTTACCATCTCTGAAATCTGTTTGTTCATACGGACGGACAGACGGACATGGCTATATCGACTCGGCTTGTGATGCTGATCAAGAATATATATACTTTATGGGGTCGGCCACGCCTCCTTCTGCCTGTTACGCACATTTCACTTCTGACAAACCTAATAGACCCCTCTACTCTTTTTTAGAGTACGGGGTCTAAAAAAAAAAATTAACCAAATTCAAACTCCACAGGTCCCTTCTTCATGATCATATTGTCATCCATACTCTCTACCATATGCCATGCTCATCAAATTCAAATACAGACCACCGATACCTACTGTTTTCAGACAAACCCATACAATTACCAACTAGATTTGAACACCACTCTTTACGAATTAATGTTTCTGAAATAATAATAAGAAATGAATATTTTCGTAGAACAATTCAAAGCTTTAAAAATTCATCACAAATCAATTATTTGTATTCAAAATTACAACAAGAATTAAATGGTATAATCTTTCACCATGAGAGTCGAAATAAACGAGGACTGTTTAACATTGGAGGCTCACTATTTAAATTCCTTTTTGGCACACTTGACGATAATGACAGACGAGAATTTGAAAAAAATATTGAAAATCTATCTTTAAATACTGTGCAAGCTCAAGACATTAATGGTATAATAAACATAATTAATACCGAAATGCAACAATTTAAAGATCATCAAAACAAACGAACACTTCAAGAAACATTTATTTACCAATTACTACAATTTATAGAATATGTAGAAGACATTGAAATGGGCATGCAATTGTCTAGATTGGGACTCTTCAACCCAAAGTTACTTACCTATGACCGACTTGACAGTGTTGACAACCGAAACATTCTACTAATTAAAACCTCCACTTGGATTAATCACCAAGATAATATCATACTAATTGTATCCCACATCCCAATCAACTTTCAAACTATTAAAACCATTAAAATCATTCCCTATCCTGACAATGATGGCTATCAACTCGATTACACCAGTACCACCTCTTATTTTGAAAAAGATAATAAAATTTTTAATAGAAAAAAATGAACCAATATTTGATAAATGTATTACAAAAATTTTACTTCATACAAAACCAATTTGTAACTTTAAGCAGATAAACGAAAAAGAAATCATTAAATACATAGAGCCAAATACAATTGTAACATGGAACATATCCAACACAAATGTAAAACAAAACTGTCAAAAAAGTAATACAGATCTTAATATTCATGGTAATAAAATTATTAATGTCAATCAATGTAAACTACAAATAAATGACATAATTTTAAGCGACAATTACTTACAACCCGAAGTAGATCTAACACCTTTGTATCCACCAATAGAAATTATCAAAGTTAAGCCTATCAAACATGACGACATTGTACAACTTGTATCCCAAAATAATGTCTTTTCATATACAATAATTATAACCATTATTATTATATTCATAATCATATTGTTATATTTAAAATATGTATCATTTAATCCCATAATATTAATCCATAAAAAATGTAAGAAACAAATTCACGAACACAAGAAAGATACACCGCAATCAGTTCAACCAAAAGAACAACAACAAGATGAAACAGTTATTGAGGTGACACAATCAAATTTACCAAAACTTTACCCTTCAGCCTCGCCTTGATTCACAGGCTCGCCTCTTAAGGAGAGGGGAGTGACACATTCATTCCGATTAAGTCTACACTATACAGAGTTCCATATCCATATTATAAACATCCAAGCTTCGAGATTCCAACCCCAATTATAAACATTCCCAAGCTTCACTTGAGAATAAATTCAACAATTGTAAACAAAGAGCCGTCTAGCCGGCGCATCTCCCCAATCGATCAGCATCGATTGCAAATCACATAGTCAGCATAATTTTTGTTCCCAGCTTAAGCCGAGATAACGAGCAACGCTTGGTTCCCAGCAACCAGCGGTGCCGTCCATAATGTAAACATTCAGCAGAGCTTTTTTTTCTTTATAATTTAAAAAACTATTATTTGTTTTTAAAGTGAAAGAGGAAAAAAAAAAATGGTGTCTTTAGCATTTATTAAACCAATTTTCGCTTAGTCTTAAGTACTTTAAAAAAAAGTAAAGGGCTTTTAGTTTTTTTGAAAGGGGAAATTTGGGAAAAAGGGGGAGGAGGGGCCGACCCCATAAAAATATATATTCTCCTATTTGATCAGCATCAACATCCGAGTCGATATAGCAATGTCCGTCTGTCCGTCTGTCCGCCCGTCCGTCCGTATGAACACTCTTAACTGTACATAAAAAAAAACAAACACAGACCTAAAAAAAAATAAATAAATTCCTTTCTTAGTTAAATTTATTTAATTTTTTTTTACTTTTTCCCCCCCCCCCTCCCCCCAAGAAAAAAAACAAACCCCCCACTCGAAAAAAATGTAGTTTTAGGCCAATAACTCAGTAACTATGGCACTTAAAGAACCCCTTTTTTGGTTTTAAGGGTTGCTAGAGACAGCCTTAATGCAATGCCATTCAAAATTTTGGCCTGCCACGCCCCCTTTTCTCATATAAGCTAAAAAACTTTCAAAATTTCAAGCTCAAAATTTGCAGGATTTAGGGCATTTAGTCAAAAAGTACAGGGTTGTAATTAATTAAATTAAAATTAGGAATATCATATCAAACTATATTCCAAGCGGCGTTAAAATCCGTCAATTAACAAAAAAGTTATCACGTTAGAAAGTTTATGTAATTTAGCTGCAATTTCGCCGCCTGTGTGACGTCAGCGCTGCTCGCAGGCGCTGCATCGCTGCGACGCTGTGACGCTGCCGTGCGTCCAGTGCTAGGCACGCATACATACATATGTGCATACACATAATTTCAAACGAGTGTGTACTTGTATGTATAACATGTAAATGCGAATAAGCGGAACATGCTTGAAAATGGCGCGTGGTGCGAATGGTAGAATTATGGCGCGATGTGAAATCGTTGCCTGAGGGTCGTAGGTTCGAATGCTGGCAATGAGAATTGCTAATTTAATTTTTTTTTTAAATATCAATTCAAAATATACAAATAAATTTTAATTTTTAAATTTCGTTATTATATTTTAATTCAAATTAAATACAAATGCGCATTATTATGGGAGTACGGGGTCTTTTACAGTCGGCTCGATCGACTGTAGCCTTTCTTACTTGTTTTTTATATCAATGTTTGTCGTTAATTCTATTCGATTAACACATCAAATATTTAATTATATATCCATATATAACATATATCTAAGAAAACCTTTGATCTGGTGCGTGCAAAAGAAAAAAAAAAACAGTACCTACATACATAAATATGTACGTGCGTAGGAGTTGACATATATATGTACATATAATTATATATATGTGCATCTCTCATGTGCAAATGCGAAAAAAAAAGAATTAATCTATGTATATCACAAGTTAAGAAAAAAATAATATATATTAAAAAAATGAATATATTTTTTTTACATTTTTTCTTTGTTGCTCACGCTAACCTAAATAAAAAAAAAAAATCAAGAAAAAACGGTCATCTTCGGCTCGCCGAAGATTAAATACCCTTGCAGTCGTTAACATTGCGTTAATTTGGTTTCAATCACCAATTATTTCTTTGGTAGCTACATGATAAAGAATTTAGATGAAATTTGGTCAACAGTTGGAGCTCGATTAAAAATTAATTCTCCGTGAATTTCGTTGAAATCGGACAATAGACACCGAAAATTTTCATACTAAGCATTTGAACCGATTAGGTCAACAGTTGAAGAACGATTATAAATGCATTTAGCGTGAATTTGGTCAATAGACACCGAAAATGTTTATACATTTCACATCATTTGATGCATTTCGACCGAATGTTCCTATGGGAGCTATATGATATAGTGGTCCGATCTGTCCGATTTTTACAAATGATCTGCGCGCAGAGACTCTACCCATCTGTACCAAGTTTCATTAAGATAGCTTTCAAACTGAGAGACTAGTTCGCACAGAAACAGACGGACAGACAGACGGACATGGCTATATCGACTCGGCTGTTGATGCTGATCAAGAATATATATACTTTATGTGGTCGGAAATGCTTCCTTCAATGCGTTACAAACTTCGTGACAAAAACAATGTACCCTCTGCAAGGGTATAATTAAATAAGTAATACAAATGTAAACGTCTCACATATTTATGGATTAATATTTCGTATTTGGCTTCTTCAATATTGCCACTGTAATTTAATAGAAATAGACACCATGAGTAGACTTAAATAAAATTAATGTAAATCTAAGAAGAAACAAGAAAAAGCGGTTATCTTCGGCTCGCCAAAGATTAAATACCCTTGCAGTCATGAATATTGCCAATCACCAATTATTTCTATGGTAACTACATGATATGAAAGTACGATTCGAATGAAATTTGGTCAACAGTTGGAACACGTTTAGAAATGGATTCTCCGTGAATTTTGTTGAAATCAGACAATAGACACCGAAAATTTTCATACTAAGCATAAACCGATTGTTTCTATGGGAACTATATGACATAGTAGTCTGATTTGGATGAAATTTGGTCAACAGTCGGAGAACGATTATAAATGCATATAGCGTGAATTTGCTCAATAGTCACCGAAAATGTTCATACATTTCACTTCATTTGATGCATTTCGACCGACTGTTCCTATGGGAGCTATATGATATAGTGGTCCGATCTGTCCGATTTTTACAAATGATCTGCGCGCAGAGACTCTACCCATCTGTACCAAGTTTCATTAAGATAGCTTTCAAACTGAGAGACTAGTTCGCATAGAAACAGACGGACAGACAGACGGACATAGCTATATCGACTCGGCTGTTGATGCTGATCAAGAATATATATACTTTATGTGGTCGGAAATGCCTCCTTCAATGCGTTACAAACTTCGTGACAAAAACAATGTACCCTCTGCAAGGGTATAATTAAATAAGTAATACAAATGTAAACGTCTCACATATTTATGGATTAATATTTCGTATTTGGCTTCTTCAATATTGCCACTGTAATTTAATAGAAATAGACACCATGAGTAGAGTTAAATAAAATTAATGTAAATCTAAGAAGAAACAAGAAAAAACGGTTATCTTCGGCTCGCCAAAGATTAAATACCCTTGCAGTCATGAATATTGCCAATCACCAATTATTTCTATGGTAACTACATGATATGAAAGTACGATTCGAATGAAATTTGGTAATCGTGTTCCAACGATTAGAAATTGATTCTCCGTGAATTTTGTTGAAATCAGACAATAGACACCGAAAATTTTCATACTAAACATAAACCGATTGTTTCTATGGGAACTATATGATATAGTAGTCCGATTTGGATGAAATTTGGTCAACAGTCGGAGAACGATTATAAATGCATATAGCGTGAATTTGGTCAATAGTCACCGAAAATGTTTATACATTTCACATCATTTGATGCATTTCGACCGACTGTTTCTATGGGAGCTATATGATATAGTGGTCCGATCTGTCCGATTTTTACAAATGATCTGCGCGCAGAGACTCTACCCATCTGTACCAAGTTTCATTAAGATAGCTTTCAAACTGAGAGACTAGTTCGCATAGAAACAGACGGACAGACAGACGAACATGGCTATATCGACTCGGCTGTTGATGCTGATCAAGAATATATATACTTTATGTGGTCGGAAATGCTTCCTTCAATGCGTTACAAACTTCGTGACAAAAACAATGTACCCTCTGCAAGGGTATAATTAAATAAGTAATACAAATGTAAACGTCTCACATATTTATGGATTAGTATTTCGTATTTTACTTCTTTAATATTGGAATTTAATAGAAATAGAAACCATGAGTCAACTTAAATAAAATTATTGTAAATCTAACAAGAAACAAGAAAAAACGGTTATCTTCGGCTCGCCGAAGATTAAATACCCTTGCAGTCATGAATATTGTGTTAATTTGGTTTCAATCACCAATTATTTCTATGGTAGCTACATGATATAGAAATCCGATTCGAATGAAATTTGGTCAACAGTTGGAACACGATTAGAAATTGATTCTCCGTGAATTTTGTTGAAATCAGACAATAGACACCGAAAACTTTCATACTAAGCATTTAAACCGATTATTCCTATGGGAGTCCGATTGGGATGAAATTTGGTCAACAGATGGGGCACGATTATAAATTTGGCTGAAATAGGTCAACAGACACCGAAAATGTTCATACATTTAATTTCACTTGATGCATTTCGACCGATTGTTCCTATGGGAGCTATATGATACAGTGGACCGATCTGTCCGATTTTTACAAATAATCTGCGTGCAGAGAGAATACCCATCTGTACCAAGTTTCATTAATATAGCATTAAAACTGAGATACTAGTTCGCATAGAAACAGAAGACAGACAGACGGACATGGCTATATCGACTCGGCTGTTGATGCTGATCAAGAATCAAGCATCATACACGCTGCACACGCTGCACCAGTGGAGAGAACCAATGGAGGGAAATGACAAGAGCGAACGCAATGCATACGATGGGTCACGACTTTCACTCAATAGAAGAGTTCGATATGCCCCTATTGAGGAAAAGTCCGGATCATCAACACAAGCGTGTACTCCGCGAGAGGCTACCAGATTGTAGAGACAAATAACTTGCAAAATGAACACGATGCATACGATGAATCAAGACTTTCGCTCAATAAGTTAGTACAGGCTACACCTATTGAGTATAAGTCTGGATCACCGGTACTAGCACACACCAGCGCGAGTGACCACCAGATTGCGGTCTTGGTAGTCGCCGGCGTAGTTGCTAGTGTATGCACTGCACGGGGTACAACCAGAGACAAATAACGGGCAAAGTAAACACGATGCATACGTTGAATCACGACTTTCGATCAAAAGATGAGTACAGGCTACACCTATTGAGTATAAAATCTGGATCACCGATTCTAGCACACGCCAGCGCGAGTGGCCACCAGATTGCAGTCTTGGTAGTCGCCGGCGCGGAGTTGCTAGGGTATGCACTGCACCCGGTATGCCGGAGGAGAAACACACACTACTAATTTAAGTCGTGCGTCACCCTTTTACTTTAAATTTTATTTATTGAATTTGTTTCCTTTTGTTCATTTTTGGGTTCCTTATGTTTTATTGTAATTTATTTAATACCTAGTTATGTATATATATGTCTATACTAGATAACCCCAAATGGCCTATCCGCACACGCACAATTAATTTAAAAGTTCTGTATTTGTATTACGTTCACCACGTGGACTTTTAGGGTGGGCTCTGTGTGTGTGTTGCTCCAAATCGTATATCAAAATCCTGGTCGTGTCGTCGTTGTCCTCGTATCCGTTGTCCTGTAAATCCTTAGCATTGCCGATGTTTTTCTTGTTGTCTGTCTTTTCACTTGTGTTCCCGTCGCGAATTTTTGCACTCTCTGTTGCGTCGTACGTGTCCACTCGATCGAAAGCTCGTGAAATCACTGCCCAAGCCACAATTAATTGGCGCGTTGTTTGCCTAAATTTTCCTCGGCCGGCGTCTCTTTTTGTCGCTTTGCCCTTGGCACACATATTTTGTGCACAGATGCAATGGGTCTTTTCCCGGCGTCGATCGATTTTGCCTGCTATGAGATGCTAGGCAGCGCTGCTTACACCTCTGCCTCTCTTCTGTCGCGTGCCAAACTCTCAAGTTGACGGAGGTGGCTTGCGGTCTCTTGCTCTCTGCCGCTATTGTCTCTGCTGCACCGCTCTGACGTCGCGGCTTGCGCTGTGTGCATGTTTTCGTCTCGTCGCTGTGACGTCAACCATGCATAATTGTGTTTTGTAATAATGTGTGGTTCTTTTTTTGTTGTAATGCTCGGGGTCTGTTTGAATAACATTTTGATTGGCTTTAAATGGATTTTCTAATTTTCCTTTTTGTAACGGTCCTTTTCTGTATCTGGTATCAATTTCAAATTCTTGTCGGTCACTGTTAATTTTGTTTATAATTTTTTCTTTTTTGTCTTGTGTATCTATAGTTGGTTGTCTTGCATATAAGAATATGTGTGCGGGAGTTTGTCCAGTGGTGTCATGTTTAGTTTTATGAATGTAAATATAAAGGGTGGTTTCCATTTTGCTGAGTTTGCTCTCTTCATCATTTAAAGTATTTATAATTCTAATTTTTTCATTAATAGTTTTGTGTAATCTTTCTCTGTCTGCCATACCTGTTTTTGAAGTATTTAACTGAATTTCTACTCCCTCACTGTCAAGCAATCTTTTGAGTGCTAGACTGGTAAATGCTCCGTCTCGGTCTGCCTTTAATAATATTGGCTTACCTAACTGATTAAATATGCGCATTAATACGTTTTTGCATTCTATACAATCTTTAGTTTTGATTTGTTCGAGAGTAGCGAATTTTGAATAAATGTCTATGCAGCTTAGATAGTGTTTACCTTCTGATGAATAAATGTCTATTACGAATTTATCTCGACAATATTCTGGTTTGGGCGTAATTTTCATTGGCATTTCTGTATTTCTATGTTCGGTTTTCGTTAAATTGCAGATATGACATTCGTTAATGATTGGGTTAATAATTGACTATTGCGGCAAAAATAAGTTCCACCGAAAAGTTTGTTCGTTTTATGAATGCCTGGATGTAGTAGTTTTTCATGCGTCTTGAGAATGAGTTCTTCAAACTCTGCGTATGAATTTATATTTTTCAGAAGAATAAGGCTTCAGAGAATCTTAGTATGGTTTGGATTGATAATGTCTTTGTGTGCGTTTTGAATAATTTCAAAATCGGTATCACTATCAATAAACAACGCACTCGACTTGGTGCAAATATAATCAATCAAATATTGTTTAGCTTCTATTCAATTGTCATATAATCATATGTGATGCGGATTATTAGTTTTTATACTCTCTGCAAGAGTATATTGGGTTTGTGCAAAGTATGTAATAGGCAGAAGGAGGCGTGGCAGACCCCATAAAGTATATATTTTCTTGATCAGCATCACAAGCCGAGTCGATATAGCCATGTCCGTCTGTCCGTCTGTCTGTCTGGCTGTCAGTCCGTCCGTATAACAAACAGATTTTAGAGATGGTAATACATACATGTATGAACATATATAATGTCAAATGTATGTGAATTCGCATACAAACAAACAGATGTATGTGTGATTATGTTTAGATTGTTTTTTTTCAATGCAAGTACTTGAATTGTAATATTTTGATACCGATTTTAATAATTTAAGCGAGAAAAAAATGCAGAGAGTTTTATATGGTCGGGCGTGCTGGACTGTACTTTTCTTTCTTGTTTGAAATAATTTTCTTTTTTTATGTTTGGAATGCCTTTGGAAAATATTATTTGTCTTTTAAATGTGTAAATTGGTTTTACGGTGTTAAAAATTAAGTTACTATTGTCTTCATCAGAACTATGCTGTGTTTCATCTCCAAAACAATTTAATGTCAAAGTCATATTCTGATAATTTAACTCTCCATCTAGTTAATTTTGAATTTGGTTCTTTCATTTTGTATAACCAACATAACGGTTTATGGTCACTATTAATTTCAAAGTGTCGTCCTAGAAGGTAATGTCGAAAGGTTTTTGTTGCCCATACAATAGCTAAAAGTTATTTTTCTATGGCACTGTTTCGTGATCATTTAGAGTTCTACTAATGTAACTAAGTGGGTGTCCGTTTTGAGAAAGTACAGCTCCAAATGCTATGTTACTTGCGTCTGTAGTTAATACGAATTTACTGTTAAAATCTGGTATTTTTACATATGTGCATACACATAATTTCAAACGAGTGTGTACTTGTATGTATAACATGTAAATGCGAATAAGCGAAAGATGCTTGAAAGTAGCGCGTGGTGCGAATGGTAGAGTTATGGCGCGATGTGAAATCGTTGCCTGAGAGTCGTAGGTTCGAATGCTGGCAATGAGAATTGCTAATTTAATAAGACCCTGTTCTCTAAAAAAGAGTAGAGGGGTCTATTAGGTTTGTCAGAAGCGAAATGTGCGTAACAGGCAGAAGGAGGCGTGGCCGACCCCATAAAGTATATATATTCTTGATCAGCATCAACAGCCGAGTCGATATAGCAATGTCCGTCTGTCCGTCTGTCCGTCCGTCCGTCCGTATGAACACCTGGATCTTTTAAACTACAAAAGCTAGAGCCTCCAAATTTATAATGAAAGTCCGTTATTAACTTACGCAGGTTAAGTTTATTTCAAATTTTTGCCACGCCCCTTACCGCCCCGCAATGATCAAAAAAACCAGACACACCTCGAAAGAAAATGTAGTTTTAGGCCAATAACTCAGTAACTATGGCACTTAGGAACTTAGGAACTTGCTAGATACAGCCTTAATGCAATGCCATTCAAAATTTTGCCCTGCCACGCCACCTTTTCTCATATAAGCTTTCAAAATTTCAAGCTCAAAATTTGCAGGATTTAGGGCATTTAGTCAAATAGTACAGTGTTGTAATTAATTAAATTAAAATTAGGAATATCATATCAAACTATATTCTAAGCGGCGTTAAAATCCGTCAATTAACAAAAGAGTTATTAGGTTAGAAAGCACTAACCATACAACACATAGATTCGTCAAATGCAAGATTTTTTGAAAGCAAACGCTAGCTTGCTAATGGACCCCCACATAACTTCGGCAAAAAGCCGAACGCCTAGCGCCCCGGAGAGTCGATCGCGTCTCAGCAAATTCAAAGCAGACGAAAATAAATTTAGTCTGATTCAGTCAGCGAAACGATGAGCATGGCTGTGTCGATTTTGCTCTCGTTTCGTATGTATATGTTTGTCTCTTTCTGGAGTGCCAGATACACACATTTTACGAAGCAATCAGCCCGCTGCAAAAATTTGTGTTTTCGACAAAATAGCGATCGAGCTTGGTTGCCATAAATCTTTTTTAGGCATATCTATGATTTTAAGCCGGTCGCGAGCAAATGTTCTCGTTATGTTAGAAAGTTTATGTAATTTAGCTGCAATTTCGCCGCCTGTGTGACGTCAGCACTGCTCGCAGACGCTGCGACGCTGCCGTGCCGACCAGTGCTAGGCACGAATACATACATATGTGAATACACATAATTCCAAACGAGTGTGTACTTGTATGTATAACATGTAAATGCGAATAAGCGGAATGGTGCGAATGGTAGAGTTACGGCGCGATGTGAAATCGTTGCCTGAGGGTCGTAGGTTCGAATATTGGTTCATTTTTTCTATTAAAAATTTTATTATCTTTTTCAAAATAAGAGGTAGTACTGGTGTAATCGAGTTGATAGCCATCATTGTCAGGATAGGGAATGATTGGTTTAAATAGTTTGAAAGTTGATTAGGATGTGGGATACAATTAGTATGATATTATCTTGGTGATTAATCCAAGTGGAGGTTTTAATTAGTAGAATGTTTCGGTTGTCAACACTGTCAAGTCGGTCATAGGTAAGTAACTTTGCGTTGAAGATTCCCAATCTAGACAATTGCATGCCCATTTCAATGTCTTCTACATATTTTATAATTTGTAGTAATTAGTAAATAAATGTTTCTTGAAGTGTTCGTTTGTTTTGATGATCTTTAAATTGTTGCACTCGGTATTAATTATCTTTATTATACCATTAATGTCTTGAGCTTGCACAGTATTTGAAGATAGATTTTCAATATTTTTTTCAAATTCTCGTCTGTCATTATCGTCAAGTGTACCAAAAAGGAATTTAAATAATGACCCACCAATGCTAAACAGTCCTCGTTTGTTTCGATTCTCATGATAAAATATTGTACCATTTAATTCTTGTTGTATTTTTTGTATACAAATAATTAATTTGTGATGAATTTTTAAAGCTTGGAATAGTTCTACGGAAATATTAATTTGTTATTATTATTTCAGAAACATTAATTCGTAAAGATTGGTGTTCAAATCTAGTTGGTAATTCGAAGGGTTTGTCAAAAAATAGTAGGTATCCGTGGTCTGTTTCCAAGTTATTTATTTGAATTTGTTGAGCATGGCATATGGTAAAGAGTATAGATGACAATATGATCATGAAGTAGGGACCTGTGGAGTTTTAAATTGGTTAATTTTTTTTTTTTTTTTTTAATTGTGTTTTGTAATAATGTGTGGTTCCTTTTTTGTTGTAATGCTCGGGGTCTGTTTGAATAACATTTTGATTGGCTTTAAATGGATTTTCTAATTTTAATTTTTGTAACGGTCCTTTTCTGTATCTGGTATCAATTTCAAATTCTTGTCGGTCACTGTTAATTTTGTTTATAATTTTTTCTTTTTTTGTCTTGTGTATCTATAGTTGGTTGTCTTGCATATAAGAATATGTGTGCGGAAGTTTGTCCAGTGGTGTCATGTTTAGTTTTATGAATGTAAATATAAAGGGTGGTTTCCATTTTGCTGAGTTTGCTCTCTTCATCATTTAAAGTATTTATAATTCTAATTTTTTCATTAATAGTTTTGTGTAATCTTTCTCTGTCTGCCATACCTGTTTTTGAAGTATTTAACTGAATTTCTACTCCCTCACTGTCAAGCATTCTTTTGAGTGCTAGACTGGTAAATGCTCCGTCTCGGTCTGCCTTTAATAATATTGGCTTACCTAACTGATTAAATATGCGCATTAATACGTTTTTGCATTCTATACAATCTTTAGTTTTGATTTGTTCGAGAGTAGCGAATTTTGAATAAATGTCTATGCAGCTTAGATAGTGTTTACCTTCTGATGAATAAATGTCTATTACGAATTTATCTCGACAATATTCTGGCTTGGGCGTAATTTTCATTGGCATTTCTGTATTTCTATGTTCGGTTTTCGTTAAATTGCAGATATGACATTCGTTAATGATTGGGTTAATAATTGACTATTGCGGCAAAAATAAGTTCCACCGAAAAGTTTGTTTGTTTTATGAATGCCTGGATGTAGTAGTTTTTCATGCGTCTTGAGAATGTGTTCTTCAAACTCTGCGTATGAATTTATATTTTTCAGAAGAATAAGGCTTCAGAGAATCTTAGTATGGTTTGGATTGATAATGTCTTTGTGTGCGTTTTGAATAATTTCAAAATCGGTATCACTATCAATAAACAACGCACTAGACTTGGTGCAAATATAATCAATCAAATATTGTTTAGCTTCTATTCAATTGTCATATAATCATATGTGATGCGGATTATTAGTTTTTATACTCTCTGCAAGAGTATATTGGGTTTGTGCAAAGTATGTAATAGGCAGAAGGAGGCGTGGCAGACCCCATAAAGTATATATTTTCTTGATCAGCATCACAAGCCGAGTCGATATAGCCATGTCCGTCTGTCCGTCTGTCTGTCTGTCTGGCTGTCTGTCCGTCTGTCCGTCCGTATAACAAACAGATTTTAGAGATGGTAATACATACATGTATGAACATATATAATGTCAAATGTATGTGAATTCGCATACAAACAAACAGATGTATGTGTGATTATGTTTAGATTGTTTTTTTTTTCAATGCAAGTACTTGAATTGTAATATTTTGATACCGATTTTAATAATTTAAGCGAGAAAAAAATGCAGAGAGTTTTATATGGTCGGGCGTGGTGGACTGTACTTTTCTTTCTTGTTTGAAATAATTTTCTTTTTTTATGTTTGGAATGCCTTTGGAAAATATTATTTGTCTTTTAAATGTGTAAATTGGTTTTACGGTGATAAAAATTAAGTTACTATTGTCTTCATCAGAACTATGCTGTGTTTCATCTCCAAAACAATTTAATGTCAAAGTCATATTCTGATAATTTAACTCTCCATCTAGTTAATTTTGAATTTGGTTCTTTCATTTTGTATAACCAACATAACGGTTTATGGTCACTATTAATTTCAAAGTGTCGTCCTAGAAGGTAATGTCGAAAGGTTTTTGTTGCCCATACAATAGCTAAAAGTTATTTTTCTATGGCACTGTTTCGTGATCATTTAGAGTTCTACTAATGTAACTAAGTGGGTGTCCGTTATGAGTAAGTACAGCTCCAAATGCTATGTTACTTGCGTCTGTAGTTAATACGAATTTACTATTAAAATCTGGTATTTTTAAAATGGGATCATTAGACCCCGTACTCTAAAAAAGAGTAGAGGGGTCTATTAGGTTTGTCAGAAGCGAAATGTGCGTAACAGGCAGAAGGAGGCGTGGCCGACCCCATAAAGTATACCCCATCAGCATCAACAGCCGAGTCGATATAGCAATGTCCGTCTGTCCGTCTGTCTGTCTGTCCGTCTGTCCGTCTGACTGTCCGTCCGTCCGTGTGAACACCTGGATCTTTTAAATAACAAAACCTAGAACCACCAAATTTATAATGAAAGTCCGTTATTAAGCTAGGCAAGTTAAGTTTATTTCAAATTTTTGCCACGCCCCTTACCGCCCCCGCAATGAGTAAAAAACCAGACACACCTCGAAAAAAATGTAGTTTTAGGCCAATAACTCAGTAACTATGGCAACTAGGAACACCATTTCTGGTTGCTAGAGTTGCTAGAGACAGCCTTAACGCAATGCCATTCAAAATTTTGGCCTGCCACGCCCCCTTTTCTTATATAAGATAAAAAAACTTTCAAAATTTTCAGGACTTAGGGCATTTAGTCAAATAGTACAGTGTTGTAATTAATTAATTAAAATACGGAATATTATACCAAACTATATTCCAAGCGGCGTTAAAATCCGTCAATTAACAAAAAAGTTAGAACGTTAGAAAGTTTATGTAATTTAGCTGCAATTTCGCCGCCTGTGTGACGTCAGCGCTGCTCGCAGACGCTGCGTCGCTGCGACGCTGCCGTGCCGACCAGTGCTAGGCACACATACATACATATGTGCATACACATAATTTCAAACGAGTGTGTACTTGTATGTATAACATGTAAATGCGAATAAGCGAAAGATGCTTGAAAGTAGCGCGTGGTGCGAATGGTAGAGTTATGGCGCGATGTGAAATCGTTGCCTGAGAGTCGTAGGTTCGAATGCTGGCAATGAGAATTGCTAATTTAATTAGACCCTGTACTCTAAAAAAGAGTAGAGGGGTCTATTAGGTTTGTCAGAAGCGAAATGTGCGTAACAGGCAGAAGGAGGCGTGGCCGACCCCATAAAGTATATATATTCTTGATCAGCATCAACAGCCGAGTCGATATAGCAATGTCCGTCTGTCCGTCCGTCCGTATGAACACCTGGATCTTTTAAACTACAAAAGCTAGAGCCTCCAAATGTATAATGAAAGTCCGTTATTAACTTACGCAGGTTAAGTTTATTTCAAATTTTTGCCACGCCCCTTACCGCCCCCGCAATGAGCAAAAAACCAGACACACGAAAAAATGTAGTTTTAGGCCAATAACTCAGTAACTATGGCACTTAGGAACACCATTTCTGGTTGCTAGAGTTGCTAGATACAGCCTTAATGCAATGCCATTCAAAATTTTGGGCTGCCACGCCCCCTTTTCTCATAAAAGCAAAAAAACTTTCAAAATTTCAAGCTCAAAATTTGCAGGATTTAGGCCATTTAGTCAAATAGTACAGTGTTGTAATTAATTAAATTAAAAATTAGGAATATCATATCAAACTATATTCCCAGCGGCGTTAAAATCCGTCAATTAACAAAAGAGTTATTAGGTTAGAAAGCACTAACCATACAACACATAGATGCGTCAAACGCAAGATTTTTGAAAGCAAACGCTAGCTTGCTAATGGACCCCCACAGAACTTCGGCAAAAGCCGAACGCCTAGCGCCCCGGAGAGTCGATCGCGTCTCAGCAAATTCAAAGCAGACGAAAATAAATTTAGTCTGATTCAGTCAGCGAAACGATGAGCATGGCTGTGTCGATTTTGCTCTCGTTTCGTATGTATATGTTTGTCTCTTTCTGGCGTGCCAGATACACACATTTTACGAAGCAATCAGCTCGCTGCAAAAATTTGTGTTTTCGACAAAATAGCGATCGAGCTTGGTTGCCATAAATCTTTTTTAGGCATATCTATGATTTTAAGCCGGTCGCGAGCAAATGTTCTCGTTATGTTAGAAAGTTTATGTAATTTAGCTGCAATTTCGCCGCCTGTGTGACGTCAGCGCTGCTCGCAGACGCTGCGACGCTGCCGTGCCAACCAGTGCTAGGCACGAATACATACATATGTGAATACAAATAATTCCAAACGAGTGTGTACTTGTATGTATAACATGTAAATGCGAATAAGCGGAACATGCTTGAAAGTAGCGCGTGGTGCGAATGGTAGAGTTACGGCGCGATGTGAAATCGTTGCCTGAGGGTCGTAGGTTCGAATGCTGGCAATGAGAATTGCTAATTTGATTTTTTTTTTAAATTTCAATTCAAAATATACATATAAATTTTAATTTTTAAATTTCGTTATTATATTTTTAATTCAAATTAAATACAAATGCGCATTATTATGGGAGTACGGGGTCTTTTACAGTCGGCTCGATCGACTGTAGCCTTTCTTACTTGTTGGAAATAAGTTGTTTTAATTTTTCAAAGTCTTCTATGTATTCTGGATTATCTATGCCGGTTTTTGAATCTTTTTTTAGAACTGTTGTTATTGGTTTGGCTATGTCTGAAAAATTTGGAATGAATTTTCTGTAATATCCGGTTAACCCAAGAAAACCTTTAATTTCTTTGGTCTTTTTTGGAATTGGGTATTTTTGAATAGCCTTGATTTTTTCAGGATTGTGTTTTATTTGCTTTTATCAAGTTGAAGTTTAAGATTAGCTTCAGAAAGGTTTTCGAAAGCTAGTTGTAGTGAATGTAGGTGTTCTTTTAGGGATGTGGAAAAACCGATAATATCGTCCAAATACACCAAACAAAGCTTTTTTAATAATATTCGCCACATATTATTCATACACCGTTAAAAAGTTGCAGGAGCAATTTTTAAACCAAATGGCATACGAAGATATTCATAATAACCATTTTTGGTTGAAAAAGCTGTTTTATGTTTTGCATCTGGACGCATTTCCAGCTGATGAAAACCTTTTGCAAGGTCAATTGTGGTAAAATAGTTACATCTACCTAGCTTTCCTAGAATTTCGTCCATGTTTGGTATTGGGTATCTGTTGTTAATAGTTACCTCGTTTAGTTTTCTATAATCGATTACTATTCTTAACTTTTGTTTAACCGATGCGTCTTGTTTTTTTGGAACAATCCATATTGGACTGCAGTAGGGGGAATTACTGGGTTTTATGATACCTTGTTGTAACATTTCTTGGATTTAGTATTCAACTTCTTGTTCATAAGCCTAAGGATACCAGTACGGTTTAGAGTAAATGGGAGAGTTATGAGAAGTGGTAATATTACGTTTTTCTTGGTTACTGAAACTGAGTTGATCTCCTTCTTGAAATTGAATATGTTGATAAAGGAATGATAAAGGAAATCTTCTTGATGATAGGAATAGCTTCTTGATCTATGCTCGTTTTACTCTGTCCACTTTCTGCTTGTCTAGAGCGTTTCATTGGTGGATGTGGAACGCCAGGTGTATTATTAACCGGAGCTTTTTGTAAATTGGCACTCTGAATTTGTCCAAAACTATTTTGGTCAAATAAATTTTGACGAAAATTTTATCTAGTTGGAAATTGTACTTATCTTGTCGGATTTGGTACGGATGGTAATGGTCTAGGTAAGTAGTTGTTAGTGTATGGCATATTGTAATGTTGTTGTAATGGATGGAATGGTTGTTGATAATATGGTGGACGATTTGGATATGAAACATATGGTTATTTGGTTGAATAAATGTTTGAAATTTTTGAAAATTGGGATTGGTTGGGAGTGGCTTTAATTATTTTAATTATTATATTCTCTGCAAGAGTATATTGGGTTTGTGCAAAAGTATGTAACAGACAGAAGGAGGCGTGGCAGACCCCATAAAGTATATATATTCTTGATCAGCATCACAAGCCGTCTGTCCGTCTGTCTGTCTGTCTGTCTGTCTGTCCGTCCGTATGAACAAACAGATTTCAGAGATGGTAAGAGCTACAAGTTCGAGCTTGGTGTCAATCGATCACATATTTAGTCAGTCAATACAAGAATCTTTTTTTTTTCGATGGCACGCCCCATTCGCCCACAATAAGCAAAAAACTAGACACACCTCGGAAAAAATCGGTGTTTTCGGCGAATATCGCAGTAACCATGGCACCTAGGATCACCAATTCTGGTAAAGAGGTACCTAGCGACAACGTTAATGCATTGGCATTTAAAATTTTGGACTGCCACGCACCTTTTTTTCCCACAATACAAAACAATAATTCTCAACTTTCGTTCCGTTTTTAGACATTTGTTCATATAGTACACCATTGTTATTGTATAATTCGAGTGGAGGCTAACTATATCAAATTATTATAAAAAGACGCATTGACATCGGACTACAAACAAGAAAACTAGAAGCGGAATGAGTGCAAGCGAGACAGAAACATACAAGCGAGATCGACCGTTTTCTTTGCTTGCAGACGCTGGCTGCGCCTAATGAACACATACATACATATAATGTCAAACGTATGTGTATTCGCATACAAACAGCTGTTAGATTTTGCTAAGATTGTTTTTGTTTCACGGTGTTATGATGGAAGTAGTGCACATTGTAATATCTCGATACCGATTTTAATAATTTAATCGGGATTAAAATGCAGAGAGTATTATACGGTCGGGCGTGCTCGACTGTACTTTTCTTTCTTGTTTTGTTTTAGTGGATTTAAAATTTTGGCAATGTTGATCATAAAGATATTTTTCTTGCAATAAATTTATAAGCGATCTTAAATCGGGAATTTCGCAGTTTATAATTCTAATGCAGATTTTAGTAGGTGTTAAATCATGATAGTAGTTAGAACAAGGAGAAAAAATGAATTGTTAGGATAAGCTTTAATTACTGTGATTATTGAATTGTCCAGTAATATACGCATAAAAACTCTTATACTTAAGCTAGCATGTAAGTTTTATTTGTATTCGGCAATGCAGCTGTCGCAAGCGGCAGGCCAGTTGTAATTTTCGTCTCGCTTAAACCACACACACGCTGCCAAGCCTTTCTGCGATTGCCTGTCCAACAATAAATTGTACTGCCTAAGAACTTGCAATTTGTTCTTTATTCAAAAGTAGATTACGATTTTTCATGGCGCCCGAGCAGGGTCTTTCAATCGCGTTTGTTGGTCTTTAAGACATTTCAAGGCTTGGTTTGCGGTGTGTGTCGGTATCGTTACACTTGCTGTTGTTTTTGGATTTCCCTGGAGCTGTTGACTTCTTTGGAGTTTTGGATTTTAAACAACCAGGAGTTGAAGACACCCATCTTGGAGATAGTCCCAGAATTGAGTCCAAGAGCGATTCTTCTGATCAGGTAACAGTGCCCAAACGAGTCAGTGCATAGGAGAATAGAAAGTGCAAGCGTAAAAGCGGCGCATAATACATATTCGTGAACGTACATAGAAAAGTACTGCTCCATTTGATGCACAATAAAGACATTGCGTTTCGGCAATGATATACATATACTTGTGATATATTGAAAGGCTATTTGACGCAAAACACACAAATCGAATCAAATAAATATACATAAAAAAACAAAAATAACAGAGCAAATATATTTGTTATATTTATTTCGCATAGCAACGTTAGCCGTTCCTTGATTTCGCTATTCGCCAATCACATATTTCGGTGGTGGGTTTTTTGACCTTTGTTCTTTGCACAAGTTTGCAAAAGTAAAGCTCAGTTCGCGTTTACATACATACATACAGCTGTTTGAGTTGGCTTGCGGTAGTTAGATTGTATTTTGTTATTGCTTATTTTGCCTCTGCTTTGCTTTGTTTGTGTCGCGCTAGCAAACATACAAACGTACGCTGATTAACTGCAAGCCCTTTAGTTGTTGTTGGTAGATCGCATCATTGCCTACGCATGCGCTGTTGTTGGTGGTAGATCGCATCGTTTGTCTACCTGCGCATGCGCTGTTGTTGTTTTTACGCAGTGTGCAGTCGATTAGTCGGAATATCGCTAATCAGCTGGTTATTGTTTGCGCTGGTGCGTTTGCGTAGCTTGTTCTTTTGTTTTTGTTGTCAGCGCTTATCTGCATACGCTTGCGTTTGATTAGTTGTTGTTAGCTCTGCTATTCGAGAAGTGCAGTTAGCCAGCTGATTGTCATTGCTCTTTGATTCGTTTATATTGAGCAGCTACTGTCTTTGTGACAGTACACTTAAGTGCATTCGAATAGAGCCAACCTTTAATAAGTCAATATGGCACACAAAGTTGATCATAGTGAGACTGTAGTGGATGTCGACGATGTCGTTTAAGTCAATTATTTGTTAAATTGGAGAAAGTAGAGCGCCAGAGGAGTTCACTCATTAATAAAATGGTGACTCCAAGTAAATTTGAGATTCAGTGCCGGCTAGATATATTAAATTTGTACATTTGCAAAGCTATGGATCTGCAGTCAGAGATCGATGCAATAGATCCTGACAATACTAGCCGCTCAATGCTTGAGGAAACTTGCATTCTTGCACGGTCATCATATATGGCTGCTCTTAGCAAATTTGAAGTTGTTGACCGTGCTCCAGTTTCTCACCACTCTCACCTGCCCAAGCAAAAGCTGCCCATATTCAGTGGCAAGCACTCCGAATACAGACAATTCATCGGTCTGTTTAGTAGTTTAGTTGATTCGGATCGCTCGCTGTCAACGCTCGCTGTGCGTTAGGCACCATCAGAGCCTTCCAGGTATCTGATGCAAATTACCCAAAGGCGTTGGAGAGTTTGAGTCGAGTATACGACAACAAGCGCCTGATCTTCTTCGATACTCTCGCTCAGTTGTTCGACATTGAGCCGATGTCCTAGCCATCAGCAGTTGGAATTCGCACAATGGTTGACTCGGTATCGGCAATTTTTGATTCGCTAATGTCAGTTGGGAATGAGGAGGATTTCGCTAACGCAATTTTAATCCATAAAGTTATGTCAAAGGTGGATCCTCATACGAAGTTGAAGTATGAGGAGCAACTTGACTATAATACATTGCCGAAATGGGCCGATTGCGTTGTGGCTTTGAACAGGCGATATCAGCACTTATCTGCTGAAGAAAGTTCAAAGTCCCGGATGAAGCAGAAATCCGACAAAGAAAATACAAGAAAGTCGTCATTTGCATGTACGACTGTCGAGGAAGAAGTACAACCCAAATGCAACTTTTGCAGTGCCAACCATATGATTGAAACACAGAGTGTCCAACTGTACTGCGTCGAAGTGTAGAGTTTGTTCTCGTCCTCACAATACTCTCCTGCACAAATAAGCACTCGTTGAAAAATCACAAGTCTCTGCTCATCCTGCCCATGTAGATCATGTTGCTGGCGAAATCGATCAAGTAATCCTTGCGACCGCAGTCGTTACAGTTCGAGACAGATTCGGTCAAGAACGAAACGCTAGAGCCTTGTTGGATTCTGGGTCTCAAGTGAATTTCATGACAGAAGACCTCGCTCATGCCTTGCGCCTTCAACGCAAAAACAAGTGCTTGACCGTCAAGTCGGTAGGACAGTCAAGTTTAAGTGCAAGAAGCGAAGTATCGACTATAGTTTCGTCTCGTGTATCGAGACATCAGTTCAGCGCCGAGTTTTGGGTGCTGAAATCGATTTGTAGCAGGCAGCCAGATTGTGATCTTCCCATCAATAGGTGGAAGATTCCAGCAAATGTCGAACTGGCTGACCCTGAGTTCCACAAACCCCAGAAAATAGATATACTTCTGGGAGACGACTCCTTTTTTGAAATGCTTTGTAACGGACAAATTCGATTGGCGAAGGGTGGTCCGTTACTACAAAGGACGTTGTTTGGTTCGGTGGTACCAGGGCGGTGCAAGAAAATGCATACCAAACGCCTAATATGTTGCTCAGTGATGCAACATAGAAAAGATGCTGGTTTTGAAGACAGTGTAGATCGACACTGTGAGGTTGAAGCTGTCCCGGAGAAAAGTGTATCTGCAAATTATTCTGCGGAGCACGTCATTTGCAAGCAAATCTCTCGGGACAGAGTTCGTAAATTGCCGATTGGACACTTTGGTGTCAATTAGACTTGCATGATTGATCCCAAAGTAATGGGATCATCAAAAGTTGCAAAGGCAAATGTACTTTCCTTGAAGTTGGAAGTTCATAATGTATATTCGAGTTTCATGAACAGTTATCTTGAATTTGGTCGAATGGTTTTCATAGATACAGAAGTTCCACCAGGACCACATTACATCCTTTCACACCAGTGCGTCCTGAGACCTGATAGCAGTTCCACTAAAATTGGAGTAGTAGTAGTAGGACCTGCTATTCAGAGGGATCTAATTTGTTCATTTTTTAGGTTCCGTCTGAACCGACCTGCCCTCACGGCAGATATCAAACCGGGCATGTTTAAATTGGCAAAATGGTTTTCAAACCATTACAACGTATTAGATGAATGCGGAAATGAGAAACTTCGGATTTCCAATGATGCCGATTCGACTAAAACGCTTGGCATAAGGTGGACACCAAGTTTGGATACTTTTCGGTATCACTTGGTTGGTAGCTTGGCCAAACTAAGTCCCACCAAGCGAAAAACATTACTAGAATTTTTCGCGTATATTTTAGCCCAAATATCCGCGTTGGATCGATGTCGAATCGAGAGTGCGAGTTTCTCGAATGATTCGGAAACCGCACAACATTGTTTAAAAACTTCCCTTTCAATACTAGCAACATTTGTAGCCAATCAAGTTGCAGGTCTCAAAGAGATGGCCATAAAGGTATCTTGGAAACATGGACCAACATCATCAAATCCAGCCGATTTGTCGTGAAGATGGTGTGGCGTTCAGAAACTCGATCAATTCGTTCGGCTTCGTTGCAAGGAAAAAAGACAATGGTCTCGAGGGTTAAATGAATTTGTCTTATAGGACAAATCTGTCAAAAACAAACAAGAAAGAATGCTATAGTCGCCTCCCGACTTTAGGATACCCGTTACTCCTTTTAAATATGTTATTAGCAATGGTGATAGATAAGATATCTTGGCAAACAAAACATTTTCATACAAATTCATGTGTAGAGCATATTTTTAACCGAGCTGTACGATATAGTAGTCCGATTTGGATCAAACTTGGTCAGTATGTATATATTGATGGCAAATCTATTCTGTGTGAATTTGATAAATGTAGCTTGGTCATCAAAAATGTTTATCATACAAATGTTTAGAGCATATTTTCGACCGATCGTTCCTATGGGAGCTATACGCTATACACCGAACTATTATACATAATAATACATAGCTTAATCTAAGTACCGAATTCCATATCCCCCAATTGTAAACATTCCCAAGCTTCACTTGTAAACAAATTCGGCAATTGTAAACAAAGAGCCGTCTAGCCCGCGCATCTCCGCCAATCGATCAGCATCGATTGCAAATCACATAATCAGCATATTTTTGGTTCCCAGCTTAAGCTGAGATAACGCGCAACGCTTGGTTCCCAGCTACCAGCGGTGCTATCCATAATGTAAACATTCGACAGAACTTTCATTATCATTTATTAAGCCGATATCTGTTAGTCTTAAGTTGACCATCTATTAAGCAAGTTGTCGTGAATTTAAAAATCTCGCTTCGTTTTTGCATCCACGATACCGTTAGAGTGTGTCGCGGTATTTATTTGATTCATCTACACATCATATATCTAATTATATATGTGCATACACATCATTGGTGGCGCGTGGTGCAAATGCTAGAGTTGCGGAGGAGAGTCGTAGGTTCGAATGCTGACAATGATTTAATAATTAATTAATAATTTAATTTTTTTTATATATATATTAAAAAAGTAAATATAAATTTAAGTTTCTAATATTTGGTTAATTTAATTTAAGTACGGGGTCTTTTACAGTCGGCTCGATCGACTGTAGCCTTTCTTACTTGTTTTTTCTTAGGCAAATCATAGCACTCGACTATCCAATATAATTATTAAGAAACAGACGTGCCTGCAGAGCAGCTAAGGTATTTTGTATACACATATTAGGTGTATGGTAACACTATAACTATCCTCACCAAGTTTCATCAAGATCGGACAAACGTGTAGAGAGTGTTTTTGTCTCCCTTGAATTTTTCAACATCATTTAGTTGATTTATTAATTGTGCCATGGAAAGGGTTGATACGGCTGCTGCTCCTCCTTCCAATTTGATTTTTTTGTTGAAATTTGTTTAATTTTATATTTTTTTTCACTTTTTATATATAAGTTTTTATTTTTCTAAATATTTTAATTTTTCTTAATAATTTTCACTTTTAGTATCACTAATGTTCTTTACGGCTTACTTAGTTTATAACTTAGCTATCTAGTTTGTTTAATTGGTTTGCACAAAAAGCACTTTCGAATGTTATTGAGATAACCAGGTAAACTGGATATATTTTCTCTCCGAATTCTATTGCGTCTTCTTGAATTATTTTCAAGTTTGTTTTCGAACTTTGGCTTTGGCAATACCCGAATTTTTGGTGTACACGTCACTGTCGGGGTTTTATTAAAACTTGGCGCGATATTAACCGTCGCTGGGGTTGCCTTTGGGTTAGTTGTTTTTATCGGATAACAGTAAAACGGATAAGAATTAATAACTTAGTTATTGCATCAGGATCCACAATTAAATGTTATCCTACCGGCTGCGCCAATTGGATAATTGATGTGTAGATGAATCCAATAAATACCGCGACACACTCCAACGGTAACGTTGATACAAAAGACGAAGCGAGATTTTTAAATTCACGACAACTTGCTTTATTGATGATCAACTTAAGACTAACAGATATCTGCTTAATAAATAATAATAAAAGTTTTGTCGAATCCTCAGCCGACAGTCAAAATGTTTACAATATTGAGGGTGACCGCTGGTAGCTGAGTACCAAGCGTTGCGTGTTATCTCAGCTTAAAGCTGGGAACCAAAAATATGCTGATTATGCGATTTGCAACCGATGCTGATCGATTGGGGGAGATGCGCCGGCTAGACGGCTCTTTGTTTACAATTGTTGAATTTATTCCCAAGTGAAGCTTGTATAATGTAGACATTATCAGAATGAATATGTCACTATATTACATAAGAAATTTTTATAATTTTAACTATTCATTTGTAATACTTATTTATCATCACATAATAATGCAACCCCACGTAAAATCCAATGATCTGGAGGCTTATTTGACTGTAACCATAATGCACAGATGTAATTTAAATCAGTTCGATTAATATTCTTGTATACTGGACAACTTTGATATTTGTCAGACTTGCACTAGACACTTGTAAGTACATTCTTTGTCCTTGGTCAACTGCTTTTAAAGCTTTTAAAAGAACGCTGCATTAGCCAGAGATCTACATGAAGCCTCGGAACAGTCGCCATACTGCCAAAGCTCCGTTGCGACGCCCCATTTTCTCATATGAGCTACAAAACTATTAATCTTAAAACAGGATTTAAGGCATTCAATCAAATAGTTCAGTGTTTGTAATTAATTATTCGTATGGAGGAATATCATATCAAACTATCCTCCTATTGGAGTTAAAATCCGTCCATTAACAAAAAAGTTAGAACGTTATAAAAATTATGTAATTTAGCTGAAATTTCGCTGCCTGTGTGACGTCGGGGCTGCTCGCAGACGCTGCGACGCTGCCGTGCCGACCCAGTGCTAGGCACGCATACATACATATGTGCATATACATAATTTCAAACGAGTGTGTACTTGTATGTATAACATGTAAATGCTGATAATCGGAATGTTATTGAAAGAGGCGCGTGGTGCAACTGGTATAGCGCGATGTGAAATCTTTGTCTGAGGGTCGTAGGTTCGAATGCTGACAATGATAATTGCTAATTTTATTTTTTTTTAAATATCAATTCAAAATGTACATATTTATTTATTATTTACTATTTTTAAATTTTGTTATAAAATTTTGATTCAAATTAAATTAAATAAATATTACTATGGGAGTACGGGGTCTTTTACAGTCGGCTCGATCGACTTTTTTACTTGTTTATGTTTGGAATGCTTTTGGAAAATATTATTTGTCTTTTAAATGTGTAAATTGGTTTTTCGGTGATAAAAAGTAAGATACTATTGTCTTCATCAGAACTATGCTGTGTTTCTTCCCCAAAATAAGCATGTTTTAATTTAATAACTTAACTCTCCATCTAGTTAATTTTGAATTTGGTTCTTTCATTTTGTATAACCAACATAACGGTTGATGGTCACTATTAATTTCAAAGTGTCGTCCTAGAAGGTAATGTCGAAAGGTTTTTGTCGCCCATACAATAGCTAAAAGTTCTTTTTCTATGGCACTGTAATTGGTTTCGTGATCATTTAGAGTTCTACTAATGTAACTAAGTGGGTGTCCGTTTGAGAAATTACAGCTCAAAGTGCTATGTTACTTGTGGTTGTAGTTAATACGAATTTACTGTTAAAATCTAGTATTTTTAAAATACTTGGAGATAAGTTGTTTTATTTTTTCAAAGGCTTCTACGTATTCTGGATTTTCTTTGTCGATTTTTGAATCTTTTTATACCCGTTACTCGTAGAGTAAAAGGGTATATTGTAAGTGTTTTAATGTATGTAACAGGGAGAAGGAGGCGTGGCAGACCCCATAAAGTATATATATTCTTGATCAGCATCGACAGCCGAGTCGATATAGCCATGTCCGTCTGTCCGTCCGTCCGTCTGTCCGTCTGTATGAACAAAATGATCTCAGAGACTATAAGAGCGAGAAAGATAGAGGTCGCAAATGAAATACCCAAGCAGTACAAGTTTGTTTTTGTTCTTTTACACGACCACTTTAGGGCGTTCGACATTCATATAAAGGTAAATGTACAGGTAAAACTAGAATGTTTTAGTATAGAAAACTTTTTTGTTAGCTATGCTATCTGAACCAAATTTGCACGGGTAGTAAGAAGAAGTAGTCTAAGAAATAGATGTACTGACCAAGTTTGATACAAATCGGACAACTTTATCGTATATCTCCCATAGGGCCGATCGGTCAAAAATACGCTCCAAATATGAAATAGTATGAAAAACTTTTGCTTTAAATAAGCTATATTAATCAAACTCACACAGAATACATCTGCCAACTATATATAGTGACATATGTAGATACATACGTACCCATACCCATACACCACATACACTATACACCACACTTATTATTTATGTTAAAGATTTCTTTCCCACAAAAAACTAATGTAAACACTATCGAAAAATCAAATGGTGACAATAACAATTCTGGCTTCCCACGAATGTATTAAATATCATAAACAATTCGCCAGAATCGTTATTCCCATCATTGGGGTTAAAACTGCTGACGTTACACAAAATTCTTTCAAATACATACGTACCCATACCCATACACCACATACACATACAACACTTATTATTTATGTTAAAGATTTTCCCACAAAAATAAAACACTAAAAAACAAATACAATAACAATTCTGGCTTCCCACGAATGTATTAAATATCATAAACAATTCGCCAGAATCGTTATTCCCATCATTGGGGTTAAAACTGCTGACGTTACACAAATCCTGGCCGAACTCTCTCAATCTCTTCAAGATCGAGATCTCTCTCTATTTACATAAGAGCCAAAAGCTCAATGAGTCCAAAGTCCAATTAATAAAAGCTCAAAACCGAGGTTTGCTTAACGTCATCAGAACATAGGATAAGTAGTCTAGATTTGTACTCCGTAGCTTCGTGTTTATTAAATAAAGTTTTATATTTTTTTGATAAACTAATTACCGAACTATGTTATTGGCGCAGCCGGTAGGATACAAGTAATAAATATCCTCGTAATCGAAATCGTCCTTTTTTTCAATCCATTGTAAAGAAATCCTTGTACGACCAAGGAATTTCTAGGATTCGAGCACGCGAATTTGCCGCGGCAAGGAAACGGTTAAAACATTACAATTTGGGAAAAAAATATTATCTTGATATCCGCCAAAGAACCTAAGCGGTAGCGGCCCATATTTAAATGTGCGACCGCCACCAAAGATAATTGCTATTACAAAGAAACCACGCAAAACACCAAACAGTGTTCAACCAATAAAAATAGATCCTCTGGACTATTTGAACACCTGTAAATAAAGAGCTTATTTCTGGGCTTTACAAATCATTTAATTGATCCCTGTAAACGTAAGTCTCTTACAATTCAACAAAAGTGACAATTAAAACAAAAACCTGAAGTGACAACTGCCAACAAAATAAAAAATAAAATCTACAACAACACCATGGCAACCAACTCACCAATGGAACTATCCGAAATGCATCTAAAGCAAGCGCTTGGACAAATTCGACAAGTGCCAGTATTCGACGGAAAAACCGTGGAACTAACTGCATTCATAAGGAGGATCGATTTTATAATGCAGTTATACCCAACACAGGATGTGAGACAACATAGTGTCCTATTTGGAGCAATCGAGATGCAGACCACCGGATCCGCACAACGAGTGTCGCAGCTGACAGCAGCCACAACCTGGGGAGAGTTAAGGAGCGCCCTCATCGACGAATTTAAAACCCAAACTCCGTATGAAGAACTTCTACGACGTCTCTATAATACCAACTTTAATAATAGTATCCGTAAGTTTGTTGAAGACCTAGAGTATAAATCTTTTGTAATATCCAATAAATTAATGTTAGAAAATCAGGTCCAGAACACTATATTGTATACTAATGCAATGAATAATACTATTAAAGACGTTATTACAAAAAAATTACCGGACAGAATTTTTATGACATTAGCACGATATGACATTACAACAGTTTCAAAACTAAAACAAGTAGCTCAACGCGAAGGATTGTACGAAAATGGTTATAACGAACGTAATAACCAAAACAATGACAATTCCAAAACGAACAAAACACAAAGCAATTCAAGCAATGAAAACCGTGGAAAGGGAAATAATCAGAATTATTACCCTACTCCAAATTACTCAAATAACGCTAACCCAAATCATAAACCAAAAGAAAATGCTGAAGCATTACAAAAGGAATTCAAACAAAATCTTGATCAAGCTAGATCACAAAACCCAATGAATTACCAAACTCAGAGTCAAAGACCTCCTAATCCCCCTCATAAAAGACAGAGAGAAACTAGTGGCCACTCTAAGATGGAAACATCAGAAAATTTTCATCAAGGAGCCTCGGACAACGAAGAACCAATCCCTTCATCAGATTAGTTATGAATGAACAAAATTTTAACTGTGTAATTGACACAGGTTCATCCATAAATCTAATGAAACAAAACTTTTTAAAATTTCCTATAAAACCTTGCCAATTGAACGTACAAACAATAAATGGTATTGTTCAATTAAAGAATTGTGTATCTTTTGCCCCTAGTAAACTCTGCCCTACCCATCAAATATTTTACTTACACAACTTTTCTGACAATTACGATATCTTACTAGGTAGAGAATATCTAGAATCCTGTGAAGCAAAAATTGACTACAAACAAAAAACAGTTATTCTAAACGATCATCTATTTTCAATGAGATATGACCGTGAGAATTCTGTCAAAGACAAGACCGCATTTCAATGCCTTGATCCGCCCCAAACAAACGACATAGCAGTAAATTACGCTATTAATAATGAATTAAATGAAACAAATCAATTCCGATTAGAACATCTAAACGATGAAGAAAAATGCAAACTGACCAAAATTCTTTTCGAGTTTAGTGACATTCAGTACAAAGAAAGTGAAAATTTGACTTTTACCAGTACAATTAAGCATGTCATCCAAACTAAACACGAAGACCCAATCCAAAAGCGTCCATACAAGTATGCGCAAACATTCGACGAAGAAGTCGAAAAACAAATCAAAGAAATGATTGAACAAGGTATAATACGTAAATCAAAATCACCTTATTGCTCACCAATTTGGATTGTGCCAAAGAAACGTGACGCATCAGGTAAAGAAAAATTCCGTATAGTTATTGACTATCGAAACTTAAATGAAATAACAATCGATGATAAATATCCTATCCCAGTCATGGATGATATACTAGACAAACTTGGAAAATGTCAGTATTTTACCACAATTGACTTAGCGAAAGGATTTCATCAGATACAAATGGACCCACAAAGTATACCAAAAACAGCTTTTTCAACTAAAAATGGACATTACGAATACACTCGAATGCCTTTTGGATTGAAAAACGCCCCAGCAACATTTCAACGTTGTATGAACAATCTATTAGAAGATCTAATTTACAAAGATTGTTTAGTATACATGGATGATATAATAGTGTATTCCACTTCATTGGAAGAACATTTATTATCATTAAAAAGGGTATTTACAAAACTGCGCGAAGCTAATCTAAAATTGCAATTAGATAAATGCGAATTCATGAAAAAGGAAACCGAATTCCTAGGACACATAATAACAACAGAAGGAATAAAACCAAACCCAACTAAAATCTCTGCCATACAACATTTTCCAATACCAAAAACACCCAAAGAAATAAAATCGTTTTTAGGTCTTTGTGGTTATTACAGAAAATTCATTCCTAATTTTGCACACGTTGTAAAGCCAATGACTTTAAAATTAAAGAAAGGTGCAACTATAAATATAAAAGAACCAAATTACATTTCTGCTTTTGAAAAATTAAAAGTACTTATAACATCCGATCCAATATTAGTTTATCCGAATTTCGAAAAACCATTTTGTCTTACAACTGATGCCAGTAACATAGCCATTGGAGCTGTTCTGTCTCAAAATCAAAAACCAATTTGTTTCGCAAGTAGAACCCTAAACGAACATGAAATTAATTATGCAGCAATTGAAAAGGAACTTTTAGCCATCGTTTGGGCAACCAAATATTTCCGATCTTATCTCTACGGTAGAAAATTCGAGATTCTCAGTGACCACAAACCACTTGTTTGGCTTAATAATATTAAAGAACCAAATATGAAATTACAACGCTGGAAAATAAAATTAAATGAATTTGATTATCACATTAAATATGTACCAGGTAAAGAAAACTATGTTGCAGATGCTTTGTCTAGAATTAAAATTGAAGAAAACTTGTTAGGAGAAACTTCCGATGTAACAGTAGCAACAATCCACAGCGCTCAAGAAGATAACCAATATTACATTTCACTCACAGAAAGACCAATCAATTATTTTAAAAGACAAATAGAATTTGTAAAAAGTAACTCAAATAACGCAAACGTCATTAATTATTTTCATAAAACAAAAATCTTAATAAATTATGTCGAAATGACACACAACCATGCAAAAGAATTAATTAAAGAATACTTATGTTCAAAGAAAAGTGTTATATACTTCAGCAACGAAGCCGATTTTCTTACATTTCAGAATGCTTTCGTTGAAATAATTAGTCCCAATAACATTACAAAAGTAATGAGATCAACTAAAAAACTAATAGACCTCCAGACATATGCCGAATTCAAAGAATTTATTATTAACACACACGAAAAGTTATTACATCCAGGAATAGAGAAAATGACACTATTATTTAAAGAAAAATATTATTACCCAGATTATCAAAACTTAATACAAAACATAATTAACGAATGCAAAGTTTGTAATATAGCAAAAACAGAACACAGAAACACTAAGTTAGCTTTCGAATTAACTCCAGAAATCCATAATCCAAGAGAAAAATATGTCATTGATTTTTATATGGTAGACAATAAACAATTTCTATCTTGTATAGACTTATATTCCAAATACGCAACTTTAATAGAAGTAAATGGTCGAGATTGGTTAGAAGCCAAAAGAGCTCTTTTAAAAGTATTTAATGACATGGGTAAACCAATAGAAATAAAAGCAGATAAAGACTCAGCTTTCTTGTGCTCCGCACTACAAATGTGGTTAAAGTCAGAAGACGTAAATATATCCATCACAACTAGCAAAAACGGTATTTCCGACATAGAAAGATTCCATAAAACAGTAAATGAAAAATTAAGAATTGTTAATTCTGATACTAACCAAGAAAACAAATTAACTAGATTCGAAGTAATACTTTACACTTATAACCATAAAACCAAACATAATTCAACTGGTAGAACACCAGCAGATATTTTCATTTACGCAGGAACACCTGAGTATGATACACAGCTAAATAAGAAAAGACAAATAGAAAGACTTAATGAAAAAAGAACCGAATTTGAAATAGATACTAGATATAGGGAATCACCTTTAGTAAGATCTAAATCCACAAACCCATTTAAACAAACAGGAAATATAACACAAATAGATGAAAAACATTATGAAGAAGTAAACAGAGGTAGAAAAATAACACACCATAAATCAAAATATAAAAGAAAGAAAGTAACTAATGAAAGTAAATATGATAATTCCAGATCAACTAATAACCCGAATCAAGATGATAACTCCTCATAATTTAACAACTATAATTATAACACTCATGCTACTCAACTTTCTATGGCCAATAAAAGGTCAAAATTTGGTATATTCAACCCTAAATTACTAAAAATATGACTCACTAAAACATTTAAACGCTGAAAAAATAATAAATATTAAAACATCAACTTGGCTAAAAACAACTACTAACGAAATTTTAATTATTTCCCATATTCCACGCGAAATTATAAATACTGCACTATACGACATTATTCCATACCCTGACGAAAACAAAGACATTTTGACCGAAACTATACATGACACTTACTACTTACAGAACAATAAAGCATTCACAGCAACCAATAAAAATCTAGTTATGAACAAATGTATTACTGGAATATTAAAGCAAGATAAAACCGAATGTAGATATTCAAAATCCCATAAAAATTATGAAATCAAGTATGTAGAACCAAACATTATGTTAACATGGAACTTACCGAAAACTGTACTAAACCAAAATTGTATCAACCGAGATATTATTATCGAAGGAAACAATATGATAAAAGCTATAAATTGTTCAATCCAATTAGATGAAATTCAAATAACTAATACTATGCTAGATTACACACAAACTGTCTACATAAATAATAATATAACCAAACTAGAACCATTGTCATATGTCCAAACTAAAGAAATTATCCAACAACAAACAAAATTGTACAACACATTCCAAATCATAACTATAACAACTTTAACAATTATTTTAATCATACTTATATTATACATTATCTTTAAATATAAAAATATTCCACAAAAAATTATTGTTAATTATAAGAACAAAAAAGAATCAACCCCAAACATACAATCAAATATTCAAAATGATACACAAACTAAAACAGAATTATATCCAAATGTAACTGAAAATGATATCGAAGAAATTGTAATAGATCCAACACTATATCCAAAATTAACCGCCTGAGGACAGGCTCATTTCTTAAGGATGGGGAAGTAACATATGTAGATACATACGTACCCAAACCCATACACCACATACACCACAACACCATACACCACACTTATTATTTATGTTAAAGATTTCTTTCCCACAAAAACTAATGTAAACACTACCGAAAAATCAAATGGTGACAATAACAATTCTGGCTTCCCACGAATGTATTAAATATCATAAACAATTCGCCAGAATCGTTATTCCCATCATTGGGGTTAAAACTGCTGACGTTACACAAATCCTGGCCGAACTCTCTCAATCTCTTCAAGATCGAGATCTCTCTCTATTTACATAAGAGCCAAAAGCTCAATGAGTCCAAAGTCCAATGTATAAAAGCTCAAAACCGAGGTTTGCTTAACGTCATCAGAACATAGGATAAGTAGTCTAGTTTTGTACTCCATAGCTTCGAGTTTATCAAATAAAGTTTTATATTTTTTATTATAACTACTATTTACCGAAGTATGTAATTATATATACTATAAATTATTTTTTTTTTTTTTTTTTTAATAGGGGGTTCTTTCTTGTTTTAGAACTTTTTTCATTGGCTTGGCTATGTCTGCAAAATTGAGAAAGAATTTTCTGTAATATCCGGTTAACCCAAGAAAACCTTTTATTTCTTTGGTCTTTTTTGGAATTGGGTATTTTTGAATAGCCTTGATTTTTTAGGATTGGGTTTTATTCCGTCCTTAGTTATGATATGTCCAAGAAAAGTAGTTTCTTGTTTAAGAAACTCGCATTTATCAAGTTGAAGCTTAACTTTTCGAAAACTAGTTGCAGTGAATGTAGGTGTTCTTCTAGGGATGTGGAAAAAACGATAATATCGTCTAAGTACACCAAACAGTGCTTGTTTAATATTGGTCGCAAGACATTATTCATGCAACGTTGAAAAGTTGTAGGAGCATTTTTTAAACCAAATGGCATACGAAGATATTCATAATGACCATTTTTGGCTGAAAAAGCTGTTTTATGTATTGCATCTGGATGCTTTTCCAGCTGATGGAAACCTTTTGCAAGGTCAATTGTGGAAAAATAGTTACATCTACCTAGCTTTCTTAGAATTTCGTTCATGTTTGGAATTGGGTACCTGTCATTAATAGTCACCTCGTTTAATTTTCTATAGTCGATTACTATTCTAAACTTTTGTTTACCCGATGCGTCTTGTTTTTTTGGAACAATCCATATTGGACTGCAGTAGGGGGAATTACTGGGTTTTATGAGACCTTGTTCTAACATTTCTTGGATTTGGTATTCAACTTCTTGTTCATAAGCCGGAGGATAACTGTACGGTTTAGAGTAAATGGGAGAGTTATGAGTAGTGTTAATATTATGTTTTTCTTGGTTACTGAAACTGAGTTTGTCTCCTTCTTGAAATTGAATATGTTGATAAGTTTTTAATAAATGTTTTAATTTTGATTTCTTTTCTTAAATGATCTAATCGATAAAGTTTTGAATTCTCAAGTAATTCTGTTTATACATTGTCTGAAGACTGTGGCTGTTATTATATTTTTTAGCTTCAAAAGTTGGACTAGCTAAAAAATGAGTTTGATTTTTAATTGGAGAATCATTAATTAGTTTATATTTTTTGTTGAATAAAGTTACTGTTTGAAATTCCTAGTCTATTATTGCTTGGGCTTGTTAAAGAAAATTTCTGCCTATTAATAAATCATAATCTGAAGAAAATTTGTGTAAAAGGAATTCACTACTACTCATGAATATGTTGTTGGAGGGAACAATAATCTTTTTTGTGATTGTTAATGGCCCGTTACTTGTGTGAATGTGACATTCAGTATCATAAACATTTAGATTGAAAACATTGGATGTCATCATATTTACTGTTGAACTATTATCTATAAGGCATTTTAAAACCTTTCCTTTATGGGTAAGTTTTATGAATTGTTGGTTTCCGAGGCCGGAGAAGGAAAATTTTCGGCTTGATCGAGCTCTATCTCGTTACACTGTTCAGTTTCTTTTTCGGGTTTGTAGGATTGTGGATATGAAGCTAATTTATTTTAATATTATGGTTGTAAACACTCTTGATAATTCAATTCTTCTTGATACCTAGCTTCTTGATCTATGCTCATTTTACTCTGTCCACTTTCTGCTGGTCTAGAGCGTTTCATTGGTGGATGTGGAACACCATGTGTATTATTAACCGGAGCCTTTTGTAAATTGGCACTCTGAATTTGTCCAAAACGGTTTTGGTCAAATAAATTTTGACGAAAATTTTGTCGAGGTGGAAATTGTACTGGTCTTGTTGGATTTGGTACGGATGGTAATGGTCGAGGTAATTAGTTGCTAGTATGAGGCATATTGTAATGTTGTTGTAATGGATGAATTGGTTGTTGATAATATGGTGGATGATTTGGATATCAAACATATGGTGTATTGTTTGGTTGAAGAAATGTTGGAAATTTATGAAAATTGGGATTGGTTGGGAGTGGCTTTAATTCATTTTCTTGTTTTGTCTTAGTGGAATTAAAATTTTTGCAAGGTTGATCATAAAGTTTTTTTTCTTGCAATAAATTTATAAGCGATCTTAAATCGGGAATTTGGCAATTTATAATTCTAATGCAGATGTTAGTAGGTAACTTTTGGATTAAATCGTCAATACTAGTTTTAATTAACCGCGAGTACAGTGTTTTTTCATCGAAATTATTCTCTAGTTCTAGCTTACTCATTAAAGTACTTCTGCGTTGTTCCGCTTCCTCGAGAAATTCGCGAACGTTCCACTTAAAAGGTGTGTTCCTGAAGTAATTCAGAATGATGTGATTGTTCGTCTGGGTTTTATAGTTGAGTACCAATTGCTTCCGAAGATCTGTCCAGGTGTTGAGATTATTTATGCCAAGGGATAGCATAAAATCAGCACTGATGCAACGGTCAACGAGGCCAAATATTATCGATTGTTGACGTATATCGTTAGTGTTGTATAATGCCAGGATGTAATCAATTCGATTGACAAACGAGTAGAGAGTGTTTTTGTCTCCCTTGAATTTTTCAAAAATCTTTTAGTTGATTTATAACTTGCCATGCTGGCATCGGAAAGGGTTGATACGGCTGCTGCTCCTCCTTCTATGTTGATATTAATGTTAAAATTTGTTTAATTTTATATTTTATCACTTTTTATTTAAGTTTTATTTTTCTTAATTGTTTAATTAATTTTATTAATTGTTTAATTTTCTTAATAATTTTCACTTTTAGTATCACTAATGTTAGTTAATGCTCACTTAGTTTATAACTTAGCTATCTAGTTTGTTTAATTTGTTTGCACCGATAGCACTTTCGAATGTTATTGAGATAACCAGGTAAACTTGGATTTATTTTCTCTCTGAATTCTATTGCATCTTCTTGAATTATTTTCAAGTTTGTTTTTTAACTACCGTGGCTTTGGCAATACGCGAATTTTTGGTGTACACGTCACTGTCGAGGTTTTATTAAAACTTGACGCGATATTAACCGTCGCTGGGGTTGCCTTTGCGTTAGTTGTTTTTATCGGATAACAGTAAAAGGGATAAGAATTAATAGCTTAGCTGGGAACCAAAAATATGCTGATTATGTGATTTGCAATCGATGCTGATCGATTGGGGGAGATGCGCCGGCTCTTTGATTACAATTGTTGAATTTATTCTCAAGTGAAGCTAGGCAATGTTTATAATTGGGGGATATGGAATTCTGTATAATGTAGACATAATCAGAATGAATGACTATATATGTATGCGTGCCTAGCACTGGTCGGCACGGCAGTGTCTGCGAGCAGCGCTGACGTCACACCGGCAGCGAAAACAAATGCTTGTATGTTGCTGTCTCGCTCTTACGCAGAGTGTTATATTGCAGCTAAATTACATTAACTGTGTAACGTGATAACTTTTTTGTTACTAGACCGATTTTAATGCCGCATTCAGAATAGTTTGATATGATAATCCTCTAAACGAATGTTTAATTACAAACACTGTACTATTTGATTAATTCTAAATTTGGTGCTTCTAGCTTTTGTAGTTTAAAAGATCCAGGTGTTGATACGGACAGACGGACATGGCTATATCGAATCGGCTATTGATGCGGATAAATAATATAGATACTTTATGGGGTCTGTCACGCATCCTTCTGCATGTTACGCACATTTCGCTTCTGACAAACCTAATAGACCGCTGTACTCTTTTTTAGAGTTGTCTAACAAGTAAGAAAGGCTTTAGTCGAGCGAGCCGACAGTAAAAGACCCCGTACTCTTTCGAATGCGACGTTTTCCATACATATGAGCAATTTTTAACCGATTTGGCCCATGAGAGTTATAGGCTTTAGTTGTCCGATTTCAGATCAAATTTGGTGAGGATAGTTATAATGGTACAATACACGTAATGTATGAGTTTGGTTGCGATAACTTAACTAAAACTATATGTCTTCACACAAATTTTCTATTTTTTTCCGATTTGTCCTTTGGGAGCCAAAGGCTCCGATCCGGATCGAATTTGGTGAGGATAGTTATCATAGCTCCACTCACGTACTGTGTGAATTTGCTCCTGATAGCCGTTGTCGTTTTTCACAAGTTGGGGGCCCGGTAGGGTTCGTGGCAAAAATTTAAAATAAACTTAACCTGTTTGGCGCATAGACGGAACTCCATTCCAAATTTGGTGTCTGTAGCTCTTATAGTTTAGAAGATCCAGGTGTTCATCAGGACAGCGGACAGACGGATATCGTTATATCGACTCGGCTGTTGATGCTGATCAAGAATATATATACTTTATGGGGTCGTAAACGCTTTCTTCTGCCTGTTACGCACATTTCGCTTCTGACAAACCTAATTGACGCCTCTACTCTTTGAGTACGGGGTCTAAAATAAAGAAATGCTTGTCTCTGCTGGGGTTTGAACCGCAGACCTCATGTATCTCTTACGCATGTCTTGTCACTTGGACCACACCACAGTTAACAATTAGGACGGCTTAAGTAGATAAACATTTATTTACCTCTCTTTCTGCAAGCACGTATACACACATTTTTGTTTCTTCATATGTTGTAGTTGTCCGATTTGGACCAAATTTGGTGAGGAATTTTTATTTAATTATATGCACATTCTGTGCGAATGCCTGTTACGCACATTATGCTTCTGACAAACGTAATAGACCCCTCTTCCCTTTTTTAGAGTACGGGGTCTAAAAGCTATAACGCATCCCTAAACAAACCCACTACTAGATTAACATAATTCTAGTGATCGACACATGACAACCCCACAACAGAACTTTGGACATAATTAAAACTGAAAGAAATAGTTATCGGATAAGACATTCGTAACTATTAAAATATATGTAAGAATAGCAATAAAATTATATGGATTTAAAAATTAATATTTATATATAATTATTAAAATGTTGAGTTACTTTACTTAGGAAATAAATTAATTCACTACTGCGAGAAAAGAAAACAAGAAAGAATGCTATAGTCGCCCCGCGACTTTAGGATACCCGTTACTCAGTTTTAGTATGTGATATACAATGGGGAAACATAATGTTAGTGCAAAAGTGAATATTAAGGCAAGATAAATATATATATAATTCTTTATTTACAAACAATATATTATATAATTTCTTTTTAAAAAATAAAATAAATAAAACAAATAAGTGGTATAAAAAGGCACTTAAAGCGTGTTTTATATTAATAATTTTGGTCAACCGTGTAATGTTACAAATTAAGTCTAAATAACATTTTAATATATTACTTAATAATTCTATTAATGTTAATAGAAACATGAGAAACAAAAGTATTAACATTAAAACTAAAAACACATTTAAATAACATTAGTTGGTCAACAGTATTAAAGGGATACAAAATACTCAATAATTCTATTAACACTAATAGAAAATCGAAGTATAATAGAAATGCAAAAAAAATATTTAGTTTATAAATATAATAATTATAATTTTTTTTAAAATATAATAAATAATTTACACTTAGAAATAAAGTAAATAAAAAGAAAAGACAAACACAATTACTTAAATATTAATAAATATTAATTAATCTATATAATATAAAACTCTATAATTCTATTATGACTAATAGAAAAGCGAGAAACGGCTTGCATGACCTATGAAAAAAAATAACATTAACTCAATAATTTTACTATAATTAATAGAAAGATGAGTAAGGTGAATAATGAATGCAAAAAATATTATAATAATTATACAAAAACTTCAACTAAATTAACAACATTATGTTCTGAAGGTATTTCTGGAATCGGCAAGGCCCTAAATTCTTCATAGAGCACATCCTCCTGATCAACGATTTCGTAATTCTCTGCCTCCATGGCCCGTCTAAACTCGCCATCTAAATTATTAAATGCATTAAATTTTTTATAATTGCTTCTAATTTGTTCTACATGTTCATTGTATATGTTTTCAATTTCTAGCAATTATTTCTTCTACTTCGTTATTCCACGGGAAAAATAACATAACCAACACTCTAAAATAATTGTGTCTGCCGGAATTAATATTAAACGACCTATACTTTATTATACATGAATAGCTCCTTTCCCGTATAAAACCAATCCCATTTCGAAGTGCCATAAAAACTGGACCTGTCATTTTATTTTCTTCGTCAGTTTCAATGTCACTATTATTCGAGTGAGTGGTCCTTCTGCGACTTTTACTAAATTCATAATTAGTAGCAAAGTCGGCTAAGCACATCCCTTCAAGGGCATCCGGCCTCTGTTTGTATCTATCCAAAAATCCTTTTTGAAAGATATCAGTGGAATCTTCGGGCATGGTTTGGGGAATGCTTGTAGGTTTGAGCATGCGACACGTTGTCCCGGAGGAAACGTATTACGCATTTGTTGCTTGTTCCAGACAATGCCATTCCTAAGCAACAATATACTGCCATTTGGGCCGATATCTCAGTTCCTGATAAAAACTTATTTCCTATAAACTGAAGCTTTGGTCTAATTGTCAAATTCCCAATTCAAATGTCCTCTTAAGAAACACTTGACGTTTTTTCAAACCAGACCTAATGGCGTATATATATTCTGCAAAACTGAGGTTCACTTCGTCATGTGAAAGAAAGTTTTCGAAAGTTACTAAATTAAGAGCAGAGTCATTTGTCTGATCTTTGCATAAAAATTGGCGAATTTTCTTTAAATTGGTTCGATGAAAAATAAGATTAGGAAAATTTTCGGGTAGCGGTTTTAAAATGTCTGTGTTTGGCATTGGTGGATATGGAGTACCGAATCAGCATACGAAATGTTCTTCCATTTTTTTTTAGACATGAATGTCCGTGTTTATGTCTCTGATAGTCAACATATGGTGACTGCTCAGTATCATTCGCTGTTATAAATCGATCAATGAAGGCTACGACACTTTGAATTGACTGATTGCTTTCGAAGTCAACCACTGGGGCATCTTTCAGCCAAAACTTTCCATGGATATGAGGGGAACCTCTTTGTTGAAATTCCACGCGCCAATAGTACCTAGTCACAAAATTGGAGCCAAAAACTCCCCCTGGCTTTTCATGAGCCTCAAAACATCCCGATATTTATAGTCAAAGTATCTAGCACAAGTAACTGGGTCTGTTCTAATTAGTCGGGCTTTTTCCCTAAATTCCAAGTTTGAGGCTATGTCTTCACTTATGTCGATCCTATCCACATTTCTCTTAAGTAATACGAGTAACTCTACCCACCTAGTTTCAGCAGTTGATAGAGTTATGAAAAAATTCGGTAAGCCAAACTGACGAACCACGGCCATGACCTTTTTCTTTTCTTCCTCACAATGAGCAGGAGACGAGCGAATATCCCTAAGCACCCTAAATCCCTCATTATGATTAATTGAATTCCCATAAATTCCTCATTGAGGACATTGCCAGGTGTAACTGCATTGGAGGTGCTTCTCTTTCGTAAGCAGGTAGAAATATTATTTCTAATTTTTATCAGTTCTAATTTCTTATAGTTGAAAAATAGCTTGTCAGTCCTGGAAACTCATCTGTCAACATTTCGAAGCTCTGATCTAACTATTGTAGAAAAACTCTCTGAAGACTGTCTTTTAATACCAGCATATATACTAGGAAAAGCCAGTTCTTCAGAGTCAGCATCACGAATCACATCGAGAGGCCTTTGACCTTCTCCAGGAGCTTCCGTGATACTCTGCATATTTACATCGGCTGGGTTCATATTCTCAAGAAGAGTTTCAAGACCCCCAGGATTCAACTCATCTGCTTCTTGATTTTCACCCGATTGAACCAGATCACTGTTTTCATTCCGATCAGTACTTTCAATTAGCCCATTGACTGTAGGTGAGTCTTCTTTAGAAGCTACAAACGGCACTGTATCGAATGAGTAATTAGAAATCCAGAGCTCGTTGACGGATACATTATGTTTCCTATACAGTTCAGTGTTTACTAAATATCTTATTGCTTCAGCAATTTTAAAAGGCCTAATGGTTTCGGCCATAAAATCATGACCATATTCCATTCTACGCTTGAGGTGAAGCTGAATGACCTGTGCCTCTTGAAATGCTCGTGGAAGATATGTAACTATATTGGGAATGGATACCATGTTCTTCATAATATAAAGAACTGATACTTTATTAGAGCATCTATCCCTATGCTCCTTTGTATTTCGGCTCTGCTCAATACCTCTATAAACACTATTTTGCCTTCTTTGGTAACGCCGCAGAGTATATTTTAACCTGAATGCTTCAGTGGCCCGTCTTTCCCTATGTTCCTGGGTGTTGCTATTCTGTTCTACAGTTCTATATGTGTCATTTTGTCTTCTGGTATTCCGACGACTAGTATCTGCAGCTTGTTCCCTAGTACGAAATTCTTCGTCTGTCCGTCTTTCCCTATGTTCCTGCGTATTGCTATTCTGTTCTACAGTTCTATATGTGTCATTTTGTCTTCTTGTATTCCGACGACCAGTATCTGCAGCTTGTTCCCTAGTACGAACATCGGGATTTTCTCGGCGTACAGAGCGATCTTGAGAATTTATGGTTCGTTCTTCTTGCTCAAGTCGAGTATTATACCGGCGCCTAACTCGACGCCTTTGGCTGTCCAAAGATTGCTCAACTTCCCAAACACCTTCAATTGCCCTACGCTCGCGCTGTGACTCTGCATTAATTTCTCTTTCTATATCTACATATTCGGAATTATTTCTGTTTGATATATTCCTCAACCTACGCCTTTGAGCTATTTGAGCAGCAGATTGTCTAAAATTTAAAAAAAAAAATTAAAAAAATAAAGTAACCGTGTAAATTTTTAATTTAATTTTTTTTTTATTTATAAAAAAATAAAATTTTTTTTAAAAAATATTTAAATTTAAAATTATAAATATTTAATTTAAAAAAAAAAAAAAAAAAAAAAAATAAAAAAAAATTATTTATAAAAATAAATAAATTTTTTTTTATTATTTATAATAAAAAAAAAAATAATTTTTTATTGCCCCGGGAGTTTAGGATACCCGATACTCAGTTTCAATATGTTATTAGCAATGGTGATCAGATAGCATAGCTAACAAAAAAGTTTTCTGTACTAAAACATTCTACGTTTACGCTGTACGATTTAGTAGTCCTTTATATGAAAATAAAACGCCCTAAAGTGGGCGTGTCAAAAAACAAAAACAAACTTGTACTGCTTGGGTATTGTACCTTTCATTTGCGACCACTATCATTTTTCTAGCTCTTATAGTCTCTGAGATCCTTTTGTTCATAGAGACGGACGGACGGACGGACGGACGGACGGACAGACGGACAGACGGCATATCGACTCGGCTATTGATGCTGATCAAGAGTATATATACTTTAATACATTCCAACGATTACTACTTACGAGTAAGGGGTATAAAAAATAAGTTAAAAACAAGTAAGAAAGGCTACAGTCGATCGAGCCGACTGTAAAAGACCCCGTACTCGCATAATAATGCGCATTTGTATTTAATTTGAATTAAAATTTTTATAACGAAATTTAAAAATTAAAATTTTTTTTTTTATTTTTTATTAATATTTAAAATAGCAATTAAAAAGCCAGCATTCGAACCTACGACCCTCAGGCAACGATTTCACATCGCGCTGTAACTCTACTAGTCGCACCACGCGCTACTTTCAAGCATGTTCCGCTTATTCGCATTTACATGTTATACATACAAGTACACACTCGTTTGAAATTATGTGTATGCACATATGTACATATGTATTCGTGCCTAGCACTGGTCGGCACGGCAGCGTCGCAGCAGCGCTGACGTCACACAGGCGGCGAAATTGCAGCTAAATTACATCAACTTTCTAACGTTCTAACTTTTTTGTTAATTGACGGATTTTAACGCCGCTTGGAATATAGTTTGATACGATATTCCTAATTTTCATTAATTAATTACAACACTGTACTATTTGACTAAATGCCCTAAATCCTGAAAATTTTGAGCTTGAAATTTTGAAAGTTTTTTAGCTTATATGAGAAAAGGGGGCGTGGCAGGCCAACATTTTGAATGGCATTGCATTAAGGCTATCTCTAGCAACTCTAGCAACCAGAAATGGTGTTCCTAATTGCCATAGTTACTGAGTTATTGGCCTAAAACTAAATTTTTTTTCGAGGTGTGTCTGGTTTTTTGCGCATTGCGGGGGCGGTAAGTGGCGTGGCAAAAATTTGAAATAAACTTAACCTGCGTAACTTAATAACGGACTTTCATTATAAATTTGGTGGTTCTAGCTTTTGTAGTTTAAAAGATCCAGGTGTTCATACGGACGGACGGACAGACGGACGGACAGACGGACAGACAGACAGACGGACAGACGGACATTGTTATATCGACTCGGATGTTGATGCTGATCAAAAATATATATACTTTATGGGGTCGGCCACGCCTCCTTCTGCCTGTTACGCACATTTCGCTTCTGACAAACCTAATAGACCCCTCTACTCTTTTTTAGAGTACGGGGTCTAATAATGAGGTCAATCTCATTCAGTTAAATAAGGTTCAAAAAGCACCGAACCATTCATGGCATATATTTAAAAAAAAAATATTTTCCTTAAAACGTCTATTTACCATATACCTGTTACAAGACTCAATACAGGTATAATCATCAAGTTCCTAAAATGTGTTATATATATTTTGTGTAACCCCTTAACTATGAAGGCAATAGGGGATGTATGGGGTTAGTGCCAGCGACTTTTTGGTGCTAGACTTAATGTTATCCAATTTTGTGCCTACCTGTTTCCATTCATGTTTATTAATTTTTAAATTGGGTAACGTATGTAAAACAAGAAAGAAAAGTACAGTCGAGCACGCCCGACCGTATAATACTCTCTGCATTTTAATCCCGATATTATTATTAAAATCGGGGAATGTGATCACGCTTGTATGTTTCTGTCCCGCTTGCACTCAGTTGTGATATTGCGTTCAATTATCAATATTGCAACGCTTCCAGTTTTCTTGTTTATAGTCCGATTTTAATGCACCTTTCAGGAATAGTTTTATAAAGTTTGCCTCCACTTGAATTATACAATTACAATGCTGTACTATATGAACAAACGCCTAAAAACGGAACGAAAGTTGGGAATTATTTTTATATATTGTGGGAGGAAAGGGCGTGGCAGTCCAAAATTTTAAATTCCAATGCATTTACGCTGTCAATAGGAGCCTCCATTGGTGATCCTAGGTACCATGGTTACTGAGATATTCGTCGAAAGCCACTATTTTTTTCGAGGTGTGTCTAGTTTTTTGCTTTTTGTGGGCGAATGGGGCGTGGCATCGAAAAAAAGATTCTTGTATTGACTGACTAAATATGTGATCGATTGACACCAAGCTCGAACTTGTAGCTCTTACCATCTCTGAAATCTGTATGTTCACACGGACGGACAGACGGACAGAGGGACATGTCTATATAGACTCAGCTTGTGATGCTGATCAATAATATATATACTCTATGGGGTCTGCCACGCCTCCTTCTGCCTGCTACATACTTTGCACAAACCCAATATACTCTTGCAGAGAGTATAAAAAGGTATATACTGTTGCAACAATAAGTGCACCCTTTGATGGGCAGGTCATCCTATAAATGGACGTGCCATTTGTTTTATTAGCCACAAATTTTTCACGAAAAGTTAATTTTTCCAAATCTTAATAATTCATGTTATGTTGGATTTATTTTTATCCGAATATTTTTGAACGGCCTTATGGGAGATATAGTGGCCCGATTTACATACAATTTCATCAGTATGTTTATGTTACTGGCGAATGTATTCTTTGTGAGTTTGATTAACCTAGTTTAGTCAATGAAAAATTTGTTCATTTTAATTCATATTTGGAACGTATTTTTGACCGATCGGCCCTATGGGAGCTATACGATATAGTAGTCCGATTTGCATGAAAATCGGTCAGTATGTTTATGTTACTGGTGAATGTATTCTGTGTGAGTTTGATTAACCTAGTTTATTCAAGGAAAAATTTGTTCATATTAATTCATATTTGGAGCGTATTTTTGACCGACCGTCCCTATGGGAGCTATGATTTAGTACTACTATGATATAGTAGTCAGATTTCGATCAAACTTGGTCAGTACATGTAATTTATAGAAATGTAATATCCGTGTAAATTTGGTTTAGATAGCTTAGCTAGGTAGCATGAAGATACAAAGCCCTAAAGTGGGCTTGTCAAAAACAACGATTACAATATACCCTTTTAATCTACGAGTAATGGGTATAAAAATGTTAGCTAAGTTTTTTCTCGCAGTGTACAGCTTCACAGCTTTTGCAAACATGCAAAAAGAACAAACGAAAAGAAAATTCCAATAAGTCAATGTTTAGCGCATATATGTATAGCGCATGACAACGTGTGCTATGTTTGTATGTGTGTATGTATATAGAAAACAATCAAAGCGTTTAGGCTAAAGAATATAAAGAATAAGATCACTAACCATACAACACATAGATGCGTCAAACGCAAGATTTTTTGAAAGCAAATGCTAGCTTGCTAATGGACCCCCACAGACCTTCGGGAAAAAGCCGAAAGCCTAGCGCCCCGGAGAGCCAATCGCATCTCATCAAATTCAAAGCAGACGAAAATAAATTTAGTCTGATGCAGTCAGCGAAACGATGAGCACACGTCTATGTCGCTTGTGCTCTCGTTTCGTTTTTATATGTTTGTCTCTTTCTAGCATGGCAGATACACACATTTTGCAACAGCTCATTTCAGAAACTGGCTCGCTGCAAAAATCTGTTTTCGACAAAATAGCGATCGAGTATGAAAGAGATCTGTGTTTTGAAAGAAAAGTACAGTCGAGCGCGCCCGACTGTATAATACTCTCTGCAGTTTATTTCCGATTATAAAATAATATGATTAAAATCGGTTTTTGGGTATTACAAAACAACAAATTATAATCGAAAACGCCCGATTACTAGTAAAATTCGCCGCTTGAGTTCGTTCCCGATTTAAATAATAATACATAAATTAAATCGGTATCCATGCAATTAGATCTTTTAAAGAGATCTTCGAGTCGACTTGAAATGTGTAATTGTTTAAATAAATTACGCATTTCCATGTTCCCGCGCGGAAAAAACAAACAAAACAAGTAAAGAAAGGCTACAGTCGATCGAGCCGACTGTGAAAGACCCGTACTCTCATAATAATGCGCATTTGTATTTAATTTGAATTAAAATTTTATAACGAAATTTAAAAATTAAAATTTGTATGTATATTTTAAATTGATATTTAAAAAAATTAAATTAGCAATTCTCATTGCCAGCATTCGAACCTACGACTGACTCTCAGGCAACGATTTCACATAGCGCCGTAACTCCACCATTCGCACAACGCGCTACTTTCAAGCATGTTCCGCTTATTCGCATTTACATGTTATACATACAAGTACACACTCGTTTGAAATTATGTGCATGCACATATGTATGTATTCGTGCCTAGCACTGGTCGGCACGGAAGCGTCGCAGAGACGCAGCGTCTGCGAGCAGCGCTGACGTCACACAGGCGGCGAAATTGCAGCTAAATTACATAAACTTTCTAACGTTCTAACTTTATTTTTAATTGACGGATTTTAACGCCGCTTGGAATATAGTTTGATATGATATTCCTCTCTTCGAATAATTAATTATAAACACTGTACTATTTGACTAAATGCCCTAAATCCTGAAAATTTTGAGCTTTAAATTTTGAAAATTTTTTAGCTTATATGAGAAAAGGGGGCGTGGCAGGCCAAAATTTTGAATGGCATTGCATTAGGGCTGTCTGAGTGCCATAGTTACTGAGTTATTGGCCAAAAACTACATCCAGGTGTTCATACGGACGGACGGACAGACAGACGGACAGACGGACATTGCTATATCGACTCGGCTGTTGATGCTGATCAAGAATATAAATACTTTATGGGGTCGGCCACGCATCCTTCTGCATGTTACGCACATTTCGCTTCTGACAAACCTAATAGACCCCCTCTTACTCTTTCTTAGAGTACGGGGTCTAAAAAAGTTACAGGCCTATCAATTTACAGACTACCTGAAATACTAACTGAAATCGCGTCGTCAATGCTGTGCACAGTCTTATACAGTCTTATTATGCCCAACCAATGTGTGTCATCACGTGTTGTGGACATTTTCAAATCTAAATGGGATCTAAATCCTTTCCTAACCAAACTTTCATATGTTTCCTTAGCCTGAGTGAGAGCACTTAAACATAAATTAAAATCTCCGAAAATTACTAATTACCTACCTAAAATTTCGCTATGTTCTAAAAATAATTCCTCAAACTCATCCTTCAATCAAATCCTTCACCTAAACAATCTAAACGTACAGCAGTTCTAAACCCTGGGACTTCATAAGTCTCATTTGCGAAGGTCAAGCCTTCAACAAAACAAAGCATTGATGGCTGAAACATTAGCTTATCTAACTGAACACTTTAAATATGACAGTGCAAAATTTGGACATTGTGGAAAATTATCTCGAAATTAGAACAATTAACTAAATAGTCGAAATGTGTACTAAGCAATTTAATGGAGCGTAATTTTTCGAACTCCTGAACTACATTTCGACCTTGGATGGGTCTCGAAGGGTTGAAGTTGCCTACTAGGAACAGTCCAGCTGCACTTGTCGCTCTACTACAGCCTACATATAAAGCTGCTCGATCTAAGCTTTCGGAAATGTGGACCACCACCTTATTGAAGTTTGCTCCCTGACTTTTATGAATGGTAATACCATCTGCTGGTAAGATCGGAAACTGCTTGCGATCTATCGTAACATTTTCATTTTTCCTGAACTGAAAACTTCGAACCGTTTTTGCTATTCGGGTCCACAATGGATTGGGTAGATTTCTATACTTTAATCGTAATTCTTTTCCTACTCCTTCCTCAAGGAAATCTACCCATAGAATAATTGGATGACTATTTGAGTCTAAATCTATTTGCCTAAGTATTCCTGTTGCTCCATTTACTAAAACATCTGAAGTTTCTATATTCACAGTCATCATATATTTTGATGTAGTTTTCAAAATAAGAGTACTACACAAACCCTGGGTTTCTGAAGTTTTGAATCCTTAAACGGATTCAAGAATTCTGGCCTTGTTTGCCTCGCCTAAATTACTACCCTTTACAAAATCCTCAGCACTAGAACAATATTGGGTGGTCGCAATTCGAATCAGTTTTAAAGGGGTGGGGTGTTTTTTGGGGGGGTTTGGGGGGGGTTTGGGTTTTTGGGTATTACAAAACAACAAATTATAATCGAAAACGCCCGATTACTAGTAAAATTCGCCGCTTGAGTTCGTTCCCGATTTAAATAATAATACATAACTTAAATCGGTATCCATGCAATTAGATCTTTTAAAGAGATCTTCGAGTCGACTTGAAATGTGTAATTGTTTAAATAATTTACGCATTTCCATGTTCCCCGCGCGGAAAAAACAAACAAAACAAGTAAGAAAGGCTACAGTCGATCGAGCCGACTGTAAAAGACCCGTACTCTCATAATAATGCGCATTTGTATTTAATTTGAATTAAAATTTTATAACGAAATTTAAAAATTAAAAATTTGTATGTATATTTTAAATTGATATTTAAAAAAAAAAATTAAATTAGCAATTCTCATTGCCAGCATTCGAACCTACGACTGACTCTCCGGCAACGATTTCACATAGCGCCGTAACTCCACCATTCGCACAACGCGCTACTTTCAAGCATGTTCCGCTTATTCGCATTTACATGTTATACATACAAGTACACACTCGTTTGAAATTATGTACATGCACATATGTATATATTCGTGCCTAGCACTGGTCGGCACGGCAGCGTACGCAGAGACGCAGCGTCTGCGAGCAGCGCTGACGTCACACAGGCGGCGAAATTGCAGCTAAATTACATAAACTTTCTAACCTAATAACTTTTTTGTTAATTGACGGATTTTAACGCCGCTTGGAATATAGTTTGATATGATATTCCTCTCTTCGAATAATTAATTATAAACACTGTACTATTTGACTAAATGCCCTAAATCCTGAAAATTTTGAGCTTGAAATTTTGAAAGTTTTTTAGCTTATATGAGAAAAGGGGGCGTGGCAGGCCAAAATTTTGAATGGCATTGCATTAGGGCTGTCTGAGTGCCAAAATTACTGAGTTATTGGCCTAAAACTACATCCAGGTGTTCATACGGACGGACGGACAGACAGACGGACAGACGGACATTGCTATATCGACTCGGCTGTTGATGCTGATCAAGAATATATATACTTTATGGGGTCGGCCACGCATCCTTCTGCATGTTACGCACATTTCGCTTCTGACAAACCTAATAGACCCCTCTACTCTTTCTTAGAGTACGGGGTCTAAAAAAGTTACAGGCCTATCAATTTACAGACTACCTGAAATACTAACTGAAATCGCGTCGTCAATGCTGTGCACAGTCTTATACAGTCTTATTATGCCCAACCAATGTGTGTCATCACGTGTTGTGGACATTTTCAAATCTAAATGGGATCTAAATCCTTTCCTAACCAAACATATGTTTGGTTTCCTTAGCCTGAGTGAGAGCACTTAAACATAAATTAAAATCTCCGAAAATTACTAATTACCTACCTAAAATTTCGCTATGTTCTAAAAATAATTCCTCAAACTCATCCTTCAATCAAATCCTTCACCTAAACAATCTAAACGTACAGCAGTTCTAAACCCTGGGACTTCATAAGTCTCATTTGCGAAGGTCATGCCTTCAACAAAACAAAGCATTGATGGCTGAAACATTAGCTTATCTAACTGAACACTTTTAATATGACAGTGCAAAATTTGGACATTGTGGAAAATTATCTCGAAATTAGAACTATTAACTAAATAGTCGAAATGTGTACTAAGCAATTTAATGGAGCGTAATTTTTCGAACTCCTGAACTACATTTCGACCTTGGATGGGTCTCGAAGGGTTGAAGTTGCCTACAGGAACAGTCCAGCTGAACTTGTCGGCTCTACTACAGCCTACATATAAAGCTGCTCGATCTAAGCTTTCGGAAATGTGGACCACCACCTTATTGAAGTTTGCTCCCTGACTTTTATGAATGGTAATACCATCTGCTGGTAAGATCGGAAACTGCTTGCGATCTATCGTAACATTTTCATTTTTCCTGAACTGAAAACTTCGAACCGTTTTTGCTATTCGGGTCCACAATGGATTGGGTAGATTTCTATACTTTAATCGTAATTCTTTTCCTACTCCTTCCTCAAGGGAAATCTACCCATAGAATAATTGGATGACTATTTGAGTCTAAATCTATTTGCCTAAGTATTCCTGTTGCTCCATTTACTAAAACATCTGAAGTTTCTATATTCACAGTCATCATATATTTTGATGTAGTTTTCAAAATAAGAGTACTACACAAACCCTGGGTTTCTGAAGTTTTGAATCCTTAAACGGATTCAAGAATTCTGGCCTTGTTTGCCTCGCCTAAATTACTACCCTTTACAAAATCTTCAGCACTAGAACAATATTGGGTGGTCGCAATTCGAATCAGTTTTAAAGAGTTGTATGAATTTGTTGCGGCGTTGGAGTGGAAGAGATGAATTGCACCATCTGGTATCATATCTTCCCTTACTACTCTGAATCTAAGAAGCTCAATGTCAATGTCTGTCATATGAGCGGATGCCACATTATTAAGGGCTACAGCAAATGGTTGCGTCATATCGTTGACTTTATTATTTCGACAACCAGAAACAATCTAATCTAATTACATTATTCTCCCATTATTCGCCCACAGGCCTCAGTTGTCTGAGATCGCCGAGCACGATGACAGGTATACCTCAATAAAGTTATTACTTTTGAAAATCTGCTGTAGCCTCACGTTTATAAGGCCAACAAGAAAGAAAAGTACAGTCGAGCACGCCCGACCGTATAATACTCTCTGCATTTTAATCCCGATTAAATTATTAAAATCGATATCGAGATATTACAATGTGCAGTACTTTCATCAAAACACCGGGAAACAAAAACAATCTAAGCAAAATCAAACAGCTGTTTGTATGCGAATACACATACGTTTGAAATTATATGTATGTATATGTGTATTAGGCGCATCCAGCGTCTGCAAGCAGAGAAAACGTTCGATCACGCTTGTATGTTTCTGTCTCGCTTGCACTCATACCTTGATATGGCGTTCAATTATCAATATTATAACGCTTCTAGTTTGATATAGTTAGCCTCCACTCGAATTATACAATAACAATGGTGTACTATATGAACAAATGTCTAAAAACGGCACGAAAGTTGAGAATTATTGTTTTGTATTGTGGGAAAAAAAGGGCGTGGCTGTCCAAAATTTTAAATGCCAATGCATTAACGTTGTCGCTAGGAACCTCCATACCAGAATTGGTGATCCTAGGTGCCATGGTTACAGAGATATTCGCCGAAAACACCGATTTTTTCCGAGGTGTGTCAAGTTTTTTGCTCATTGTGGGCGAATGGGGCGTGGCATCTAAAAAAAAAGAATCTTGTATTGACTGACTAAATATGTGATCGATTGACACTAAGCTCGAACTTGTAGCTCTTACCATCTCTGAAATCTGTTTTTTCATACGGACGGACGGACAGAGAGACAGACGGACATGGCTATATCCACTCGGCTTGTGATGCTGATCAAGAATATATATACTTATGGGGTCTGCCACGCCTCCTTCTGCCTGTTACATACATTTGCACAAACCCAATATACTCTTGCAGAGAGTATAACAATTTTGCTCCTACCATTAAAATTTAGTCTATAATGAGGAGTTTGAGATCGATCAATCTCCAATGTAGCGTATTTAATAAGTCTGCGGATAAGGTCCCAATTCAATCGGACTGATGTACAGGAAGGCTGAACATTGAATGGAGTGTACAGCCTCCTATATCGAATGCTGCCTTCCCTGGAGCGGACAAAAAGAACTTTAATTAACTCAGGGTTTGAGCCTCTTCTATTATTAAATCTAGCTGTAAGGGCTTGATATAATACCGAAATTAGTCGGCTTTTTGCCTATCTTAAAATTATGCAGCTCATGGTTTAGATAAGTTCTATGTTTTAAGTTTAGGGAACATACTATTTCCTCTAAACATGACGATGTCATGAAAACAGACAACTTAGCAAACTGAACAGTGTTGCTGCTTGGCCCATCTGCATTCTCGTCATTTCCTATATTTAAAATGTTTACCTGGGGATCTATTTCTGCTACACCTAACACTCTTAATCTATCCACCTACATCTATCTATCTATCTACATTATCCTGGTCATCTACATTACCTAACTCTTCTTCCTGATTATCGTTTAGTACTCTACTGAGAGCATCTTCAATTCAGATTACAAACCTCTTCGCAATTTTTACTAACTAACTCTTCTTTTTCATTTCTCCACGGATAATACAGCATTACTAGTTCCCTAAAATAATTCTCCCTATCGTGTCTAACATTATATCTCCTATAACGTATTATCCGTGGTCTACGCCTTTCTCTGACAAATCCGCTACCATTGCGAAGAGGATAAACTTCGGTTCTACCGAATCCTTCATTTCCTACCTAATCGTGTGATTCTTAGCGAGTCCTACCTGCAGTTTTAGAGAAAGTATAATATGCCGCAAAATCTGCTAAGCAAAAACTATTTAGATCATCTGGACGGTGAACGTGATCTGATGGGCTAAAGCTACTTCGAAAATATCCTCTGAGTCTTCGGGCAAGCTTCTGAGTTGTGGCCTTTACTTGAGCATTTTGAACTCGTTGTCAGGCAACCAGTCGGTTTATAAAAACTTCTGCATTGCTGCTCTCTGACAACGACATCGCTAAACAGCAATAAGCTCGCCTCGTGCAGATATGTTGTAAGCCATTCATAAACTTGTGACCTATGTGCTGCAGTTTCTGCCTAATACTCCCAACATTTCCTAAAAGCGCTTCTTCTACAGCTCTCCTGTTAGACATACCTCTTTGCAGACTTATTAACTGCAGCACGCATATGGATCCAAGATAAACTGAATATCTATGTTGGCTCTATCGTAAGACGCATTATGCGTGTTATACGCACTCACCATAATGGCGTCGCTTCTCTCTCTTTAAAAATATTTTTGGTCTATTTAAACTAGGTCTAATTGCTAGAATATTATCCTCATAACTAAGACCAATTTGAGGTTGGCGAGAGAAAATAGATAAAATCAGTGAGTGCAAGACAGGCTAGGAGAAGGACTAGCGGTAAAGTCGTTACTTTTACACCCGCTAAAAAGCAGCGCTGTCAGAAGAATCGCCAATGCAAAATAGCTAGATGTCTTCACTAATTAATAAATAACAGCTAGAATGTATTTAAAATAACAATTGTGAATACAAAATTGCATTTAACAATATATATATATATATATATATATATATATGTAATTAACAATTAAAGAATAATTATAATGCTGTTTAGTTCATCAAGATCACCCTTAAGATCACTTATAACAGCTTATTTCTAGATCTAACAAATAAATGGCTTTACTGGTGCACTGATGCTAAGCGTTGTCTATTGTTTTGCCAAGAGGCCGCCAAAAGTAATGACTTTCGCTACTCCTAACTATTTGTCTCTCTCAATATTGCATGCGTTTGCATGTGTAAGAGGCATTGCAAGGAAACAAAGCAATAGAAGAAAACCAAAAACAACAAAA
>JAECXC010000121.1:0-15883 GCA_018152125.1 Drosophila dunni | reverse complement strand
TTTCTAGTCGTCCTAGACGATTTTGGACCTTATTTTGGAATCACCACATTTAGAGCATTAATCTTGATTTTCTCTGTGAAAACTTAACCGATTTTTAATTGAAAATACCATTTATAGGCTTGACTTGACTTCAAAATAATTATGATTTCGACAACTAAAAATTTTTTCTCAACTTTTTTTGTTTTTTCATTTTTTGGCTTTTGCTAGTCAATCCTTGACGATTTTGGATCTTGGCTTAGAAATCACCACATTTAGAGCACTAATCTGGGATTTTCTCAGTAAAAACTCAACCGATTTTTAACTGAAACAGCCATTGATATTGACTCTACTTCCAAAAATAATGAGGGATTTAGATAATTTAAAATTAAGCTCAACTTTTTTTTATTTTTTCATTTTTAGGCGTTTCTGGTCGTCCTGAGACGATTTTGGACATTATTTTGGAATCACCACATTTAGAGATAATAACTTGATTTTCACTGTGAAAACTCAAACGATTTTTATTTGAAATAGCCATTTCTATTGACTCTACTATCAAAATAATTGGGATTTCGACATTTTAAAATTTTTTCTCACCTTTTTTTTGTTTTTTCATTTTTAGGCGTTTCTAGTCGTCCTAGACGATTTTGGACCTTATTTTGGAATCACCACATATAAAGTATTCAATCTTGATTTTCTCAGTGAAAACTCAAACGATTTTTAATTTAAATACCATTGAGATTGACTCTACCAAAAAATAATTATGATTTCGACAATTTAAAATTTTTTTTCAACTTTTTTTATTTTTTCATTTTTAGGCGTTTCTAGTCGTCCTAGACGATTTTGGACTTTATTTTGGAATCACCACATTAAGAGCATTAATCTAGATTTTCTCTGTGAAAACTAAACTGATTTTCTATTGAAATCATTTATATTGACTCTACTTCATAAAAATTATGATTCTCGACAATTTAAAATTTGTTTTTTCAACTTCTTGTGTTTTCTTTTCATTTTTGTGGTGTTTCTAGTCGGCCTAGACGATTTCTTGGACCTTATTTGGAATCACCACATTAAGAACAATAATCCTGATTTTCTCTGTGAAAAACTCAACCGATTTTTAATTGAAACAATATTTATATTGACTCTACTTCAAAATAATTATGGATTTCGACAATTTATAATTTTTTTTTCAACTTTTTTTTGTCTTTTCATTTTTTAAGCGTTTTTAGTCGTCCTAGATGATTTGGAACTTATCTTTGAATCACCACATTTAGAGCATTAATCAATTGATTTTCTCAGTAAAACTCAAACGATTTTTAATTGGGAATACCATTTATTATTGGACTCTACTTCAAAAATAATTATCGACTTCGACAATCCGTAATTTTTTTTCAACTTTTATTATTTTTTCGCTTTTGGGCGTTCTAGTCGTCCTAGACGATGCCTTGAACCTTATTTTAGAATCACCAACATTTAGAGTATTAATCTTGATTTTCTCAGTGAAAACTCAAATCGATTTTTAATTGAAATACCATTTTTATTGACTCTACTTCAAAATAATTATGATTTCTTAAATCAAATACAAAAAGCACGATAATTTTTAAAAATTTTTTCAACTTTTTTTTTTTTCTACATTTTTCGGCGTTTCGAAGTCGTCCTAGTTGATTTTGGACCTTACTTTGGAATCACCATATCAAGAGCATTAATCTTGATTTTCTCTGTGAAAACTCAACCGATTTCTTATTGGAATACCATTTATATTGACTCTACTCAAAAATAGAGTTTTCTTTATGATTTCGCTAATTGTAAAATTTTTTAACGATTTTTTTTGTTAAGTGAATTTTCGGTGTTACTCTAGTCGTCCTAGACGATTTTGGACTTTATTTTGGAATTACCACATTTAGAGTATTAATCTTGATTTTCTCACCAAAAAAACTCCCCAACTGATTTTTAGAATTTGAAATACCTGATTTATAACGACTCTACTTCAAAATAATTATGATTTCGAAAATTTAAAATTCCTTTTTTCAACTTTTTTTATTTTTTTCGATGTGTTTCTTTTGGCGTTTCTAGTCGTCCTAGACGATTTTGGACCCTATTTTTGATCCACCAGATTTAAAGCATTAATCTTGGATTTTCTCAGTGAAAACTGACCGATTTTAAATTGAAATAAAATTTTTATTGACCCTACTCTCAAAATAATAATGATTTAGACAATTTAAAATTTTTTTCAACCTTCCTTATTTTTTCATTTTTAGAGGCGTTTATAGTCGTCCTAGACGATTTTGGGACCTTTTGTTTTCGAATCACCACGTTTAGAGCATGAACCTTGATTTTCTCAATGAAAACTCTAAACTGATTTAGGGCTGGAAATGCTTTTATATTGAAATACCATTTTTATTGACTCTACTTAAAATTAATTATGATTTCGACAATTTAAAATTTTTTTTCAACTTTTTTTATTTTTTCATTTTAGGCGTTTTTAGTCGTCCTGGACGATTATGGACTTTATTTTGGCCAGAATCACCCACATTTAGAGCACTAATCTTGATTTCCTCTCTGGAAAAACTCAAATCGTTTTTTAATTTGAAATAAAATTTTTATTTTGACTTACCCTTATAAAATAATTATGATTTCGACAATATAAAAAAAACTTGCTTCTCAACCTTTTTTTTTTTTTTTCATTTCTTGGCGTTTCCCTTCCAGATCGACCTAGACGATTTGGCACCTTAAACGGGCTATCACCACATTTAGAGGTTTAATCCTTGGATTAATCACTATAAAAACACAACGATTTTTAATGGGAAATACTAGTTTAAAGTTATTGACTCTACTTCAAAATAATTATGATTTCGACAATTTAAACTTTTTTTTCAACTTTTTATACTTTTTCATTTTTTGGTGTTTCTAGTGCGTCCTAGACGATTTTGGACCTTGCTTTGGAATCACCACATTAAGAGCATTAATCTTGATTTTCTCAGTGAAAACCTCAACTGATTTTGACTTGAATTACTCTTCATTTATATTGACTCTTACTCTCAAAATAATTAAGATTTCAACAATTAAAAATTTTTTTACAGCTTTTCTTATTTTTTCATTTTTAGGCGTTTCTAGTCGTCCTAGACGATCTCTTGGACCTTATTTCTTGAAATCACCATTATTAAGAAGGTAAATTAATCTAGATTTTCTCTATGAAAACTCAACCTATTTTTTAATTGAAATACCATCGACATTGGATCTACTACTTCAAAATAATTATTTCATTTCGACAATTCAAAATTTTTTTTTCAACTTTTTGTATTTTTTTTCATTTTTTGGCGTTTCTAAGTCGTCCTTGACGATTTTGGACCTTATTTTGGAATCACCACATTAAGAGCATTAATCTTGATTTTCTCTGTGAAAACTCAACCGATTTTTAATTGAAATACCATTTATAGTTGACTCTTACTTCAAAATAATTTAATGATTTCGACAATATATAAAACTTTTTTCAACCTTTTTTTTTTTTTCATTTTTTGGCGTTTCTAGTCGTCCTAGACGATTTTGGACCTTTTTTGAACCATCTTTTGAAGAAATTAAAATAATTAATACTTTCTCAGTGAAAACTCAAACGATTTTTAATTGAAATACCATTTTTATTGACTTTACTTCAAAGCCACTATGATTTCGACAATTTATAATTTTTTTTCAACTCTTTTTTTATTTTTTTCATTTTTTAGGGCGTTTCTAGTCGTCCTAGACGATTTTGGACCTTATTTTGGAATCACCAAATTTAGAGAGATTGAATCTTGACCTTTCTCCGTGAAAACTCAACCGATTTATAATGAAAATACCATTTATATTGACTCTACTTCAAAAATAATTAAGATTTCTACAATTCAAAACAGTTTTTCAACTTTTTTTTTTTTTTCATTTTTTATTGTTTCTGGTCGTCCTAGATACGATTTTGGACATTATTTTGGAATCCAACACATTAAGAGCATTAGATCTAGATTTTCACAGTAAAAACCTAAAACGATTTTTAATTGGGAAATACCATTTTTTATTGACTATACTACAAAATAATTATGATTTCGACAATTTATAATTTTTTTCTCAACTTTTTTTTATTTTTCATTTTTTGGCGTTTCTAATCGTCCTAGACGATTTTGGACCTTATTTTGGAATCACCACATTTAGAGCATTAATCTTACCCGATTTTCACTGTGAAAACTCAACCGATTTTTAATTGAAATACCATTTATATTGACTCTACTTCAAAATATTGTAAGATTTCGGACAATTTAAAATTTTTTTTCACCTTTTTGGCTTCTTTTCATTTTTTGGCGTTTCTAGTCGTCCTAGACGATTTTGGACCTTATTTTGGAACCACCACATTTAGATGGTTGTTAAGCTTTAATCTTGGATTTTCTCAGTGAAATCCAAACTGATTTCTAACTGAAATAAAATTTTTTTATTGACTCTACTTCAAAATAATTATGGTTTCGACAATTCTGGAAAATTTTTTCAACTTTTTTATTTTTTTCACTTTTAGGCGTTTCTAGTCGAATTCCTAGACTGTTTTGGACCTTATTTTGGAATCACCACATTAAGAGCATTAATCTTGATTTTCTCTGTGAAAACTCAACCGATTTTTAATTGAAATACCATTTATATTGACTCTACTTCAAAATAATTATGATTTCGACAATTTACAATTTTTTTTCAACTTTTTTTTTTTTTTCATTTTTTGGCGTTTCTGGTCGTCCTAGACGATTTTGGACCTTATTTTGGAATCACCACATTAAGAGCAATAATCTTGATTTTCTCTGTGAAAACTCATTTTTTCATTTTTTGGCGTTTCTAGTCGTCCTAGACGATTTAGGACCTTATTTTGGAATCACCACATTAAGAGCATTAATCTTGATTTTCCCTGTGAAAACTCAACCGATTTTTAATTGAAATACCATTTATATTGACTCTACTTCAAAATAATTATGATTTCGACAATTTAAAATTTTTTTTCAACTTTTTTTATTTTTTCATTTTTTGGCGTTTCTAGTCGTCCTAGACGATTTTGGACCTTATTTTGGATTCACCACATTTAGAGCATTAATCTTGATTTTCTCTGTGAAAACTCAACCGATTTTTAATTGAAATACCATTTATATTGACTCTACTTCAAAATAATTATGATTTCGACATCAACCTTTAAAAATTTTTTTTCAACTTTTTTTTATTTTTTCATTTTTTGGCGTTTCTAGTCGTCCTAGACGATTTTCACCTTTTTTTGGACTACATTTGGTATTAAAAAAATCTTGATTTTCCCTGTGAAAAACCTAACCGATTTTTAATTGAAATACCATTTATATTGACTCTATTTCAAAATAATTATGATTTCGACAATTTAAAATTTTTTTTCAACTTTTTTTATTTTTTCATTTTTTGGCGTTTCTAGTCGTCCTAGACGATTTTGGACCTTATTTTGGATTCACCACATTAAGAGCATTAATCTTGATTTTCTCAGTGAAAACTCAACCGATTTTAATTGAAATACCATTTATATTGACTCTACTTCAAAATAATTATGATTTCGACAATTTAAAATTTTTTTTCAACTTTTTTTATTTTTTCATTTTTTGGCGTTTCTAGTCGTCCTAGACGATTTTGGACCTTATTTTGGAATCACCACATTTGGAGTATTAATCTTGATTTTCTTGTGAAACCTCAACCGATTTTTAATTGAAGGCCCATTTATATTGACTCTACTTCAAAATAATTATGATTTCGACAATTTATAATTTTTTTTCAACTTTTTTTTATTTTTTTCATTTTTTTGCGCTTCTAGTCGTCCTAGACGATTTTGGACCTTAGTTTTGGAATCACCACATTTAGAGCATTAATCTTATTTTCCCTGTGAAAACTCAATCGATTTTTAATTGAAATACCATTTATATTGACTCCTACCTCAAAATAATTATGATTTCCCTACAATTTAAAATTTTTCTTCAACTTTTTTTATTTTTTCATTTTTTTGGCGTTTCCAGTCGTCCTAGACGATTTTGGACCTTATTTTGGGAATCACCACATTATAGAGCATTAATCTTGACCTTTTCTCAGTGAAAAACTCAACCGATTTTAATTGAAATACCATTTATATTGACTCTACTTCAAAATAATTATGATTTGGACAATTTATAATTTTTCTTCAACTTTTTTTTATTTTTTTCAGTTTTTTGGCGTTTCTAGTCGTCCCAGACGATTTTTGACCTTAATTTTTGATCACTACTTTTTGCTTATCTTGATTTTCTCAGAGAAAATTCAACCGATTTTTAATTGAAATATCATTTATATTGACTCTACTTAAAAATAATTATGATTTCGACAAATTTATAATTTTTTTTCAACTTTTTTATTTTTGTCATTTTTTGGCGTTTCTGGGTTGTCCTAGACGATTTTGGACCTTATTACCTTGATTTTCTCAGTGAAAATTCAACCGATTTTTAATTGAAATGCCATTTATATTGACTCTACTTAAAAAATAATTAAGGATTTCGACAATTTATAATTTTTTTCAACTTTTTTATTTTTTTTCATTTTTGGAGGCGTTTCTGGTTGTCCTAGACGATTTTGGACCTTATTTTGGAATCACTACATTAAGAGCAATAATCCTTGATTTTCTCCTGGTGAAAAACTCAACCGATTTTTAATTGAAATACCATTTATATTGACTCTACTTCAAAATAATTATGATTTCGACAATTTAAAATTTTTTTTCAACTTTTTTATTTTTTCATTTTTTGGCGTTTCTGGTCGTCCTAGACGATTTTGGACCTTATTTTGGAATCACCACATTTAGAGCATTAATCTTGATTTTCTCTGTAGAAAAACTCAATCGATTTTTAATTGAAATAACATTTATATTGACTCAACTTCAAAATAATTATGATTTCGACAATTTAAAATTTTTTTTTAACTTTTTTTATTTTTTCATTTTAGGGCGTTTCTGAATCGTCCTAGACGATTTTGGACCTTATTTTGGAATCACCACATTAGAGGCATTAATCTTGATTTTCTCTGAGAAAACTCAACCGATTTTTAATTGAAATACCATTTATATTGACTCTACTTCAAAATAATTATGATTTCTCGACAATTTAAAATTTTTTTTCAACTTTTTTTTTTTTTTATTTTTCCAAATTTTTTCAGTTTTTTGGCGTTTCTAGTCGTCCCAGACGATTTTGGACCTTATTTTGGAATCACCACATTTAGAGCATTAACCTTGATTTTCTCTGTGAAACCTCAACCGATTTCTAATTGAAATACTATTTATATTGACTCTACTTCAAAATAATTATGATTTCGACAATTTAAAATTTTTTTTCAACTTTTTTTATTTTTTCATTTTTAGGCGTTTCTAGGTCGTCCTAGACGATTTTGGACCTTATTTTGGAAATCACCCCATTTAGAGTATGGATCTTGATTTTCTCACGTGAGAACCTCAACCGATTTTTAATTGAAATACCTTTTATATTGACTCTATTTCAAATTAATTAAGATTTCGACAATTCAAAATTTTTTTTTCAACCTTTTTATTTTTCTTTCATTTTTAGGTTTTAAATTAATCCCAGACGATTTTAGACCTTATTTTGGAATCACCACATTTAGAGCATTAATCTTGATTTTCACTTTGAAAACTCAACCGATTTTAAATTGAAATAGCCATTTCAGTATTGACTCTACTTCAAAATAATTATGATTTCGACAATTTAAATTTTTTTTCAACTTTTTTATTTTTTCATTTTTAGGCGTTTCTAGTCGTCCTAGACGATTTTGGACCTTATTTTTGAATCATACATATTTAGAGCATTAATCTTGATTCTTCTTGTGAAAACCTCAACCGAGTTTTAATTGAAATAACATTTGTGTGACTATACTTCAAACTAATTGTGATTTCGACAATTTATAATTGGTTTTTTCAACTTCTTTTTTTTTTTTTCATTTTGGCGTTTCTAGTCGTCCCATACCATTCTCGACCTTATTTTAAAATCACCACATTTGAAGTATTAATCTTGATTTTCTCTGTGAAATCTCAACCGATTTTTAATTGAAATACCATTTATATTGACTCTACTTAAAATAATTATGATTTGACAATTTAAAATTTTTTTTTCAACCTTTTACTTTTTTCATTTTTTGGCGTTTCTAGTCGTCCTAGACGATTTTGGACCTTATTTTTGGAATCACCATATTTAGAGCATTAATCTTGATTTTCTCAGTGAAAACTCAACCGATTTTCTTTGAAATATTATTTATATTGATTCTCTACTTCAAAATAATTATGATTTCCCGACAATGTAACCTTTTTTTCAACCCTTTTTATTTCTTCATTTTTTGACGTCTTAAACGTCCTAGACGATTTGGACCTTACTTGAATCACCATATTTAGAGCATTAATCTTGATTTCTCTGTGAAAACTCAACCGATTTTTAACTTGAAATAACATTTATATTGATTTTACTTCAAAATAATTATGATTTCGACAATTTACGTTTTTTTTTCAACTTTTTTTTTTTCATTTTGGCGTTTAAAGTCATCCTAGACGATTTTGGATCTTATTTTGGTATCATCACATTAAGAGTATTAATCTTGATTTTTCTGTAAAACTAACCGATTTTTAATTGAAATACCATTTATAGCTGACTCTTACTTCAAAATAATAATGATTTCGACAATTTATAAATTTTTTTTCAACTTTTTATATTTTCATTTTTTTTTGTGCTTAGTCGTCCCAGACGATTTTGGATCTTATTTTGGTATCACCATATTAAGAGTATTAATCTTGATTTTCTCTTAAAACTCAATTTATTTTTCATTGGAAATAACATTTATATTGACTATACTTCAAAATAGTTATATTTCGACAATTTAAAATTTTTTTTTCAACTTTTTTTATATTTTCATTTTTTGACGTTCTGTCGTCCTAACGATTTTGGACCTTATTTGGAATCACCATATTTAGAGCATTAATCTTGGATTTTCTCTGTGAAAACCTCAACCGAGTTTTACTTGAAATATCATTTATATTGACTCTACTTCAAAATAATTATGATTTCGACAAATTATACTTTTTTTTCAACTTTTATTTTTCATTTTGTGGTGTTTGTAGTCGTCCTAGATTATTTTGGACCTTATTTTGGAATCACCACTATTAAGAGCACTAATCTTGATTGTCATTCAACCGAGAAAATACAAGATTATATTGACTTTTAATTCTGATTTCAAAAAGACACTTTAAAAATTTTTTCAAACTTTTTAATTTTACGATTCTAGTATAATCCAAAACGATTTGACCTATTTTGGATCACCACTTATAGAGTATTAATTTTGATTTTCATGTAAAAATCAACCGATTTTTAATTGAAATACCATTTATATTGACACTCCATTAAAATAGCTATGATTGCGAAAAAAATGAAAAAAATAAAAAAAGTTGAAAAAAATTATAAATTGTCGAAATCATAATTATTTTGAAGTAGAGTCAATATAAATGGTATTTCAATTAAAAATCGGTTGAGTTCTCACGGAGAAAATCAAGATTAATGCTCTTAATGTGGTGATTCCAAAATAAGGTCCAAAATCGTCTAGGACGACTAGAAACGCCAAAAAATGAAAAAAATAAAAAAAAGTTGAAAAAAATTTTAAATTGTCGAAATCATAATTATTTTGAAGTAGAGTCAATATAAATGGTATTTCAATTAAAAATCGGTTGAGTTTTCACAGAGAAAATCAAGATTAATGCTCTTAATGTGGTGATTCCAAAATAAGGTCCAAAATCGTCTAGGACGACTAGAAACGCCAAAAAATGAAAAAATAAAAAAAGTTGAAAAAAAATTTTAAATTGTCGAAATCATAATTATTTTGAAGTAGAGTCAATATAAATGGTATTTCAATTAAAAATCGGTTGAGTTTTCACAGAGAAAATCAAGATTAATGCTCTAAATGTGGTGATTCCAAAATAAGGTCCAAAATCGTCTAGGACGACTAGAAACGCCTAAAAAATGAAAAAAAAAAAAAAGTTGAAAAAAATTTTAAATTGTCGAAATCATAATTATTTTGAAGTAGAGTCAATATAAATGGTATTTCAATTAAAAATCGGTTGAGTTTTCACAGAGAAAATCAAGATTAATGCTCTAAATGTGGTGATTCCAAAATAAGGTCCAAAATCGTCTAGGACGACTAGAAACGCCAAAAAATGAAAAAATAAAAAAAGTTGAAAAAAAATTTTAAATTGTCGAAATCATAATTATTTTGAAGTAGAGTCAATATAAATGGTATTTCAATTAAAAATCGGTTGAGTTCTCACAGAGAAAATCAAGATTAATGCTCTTAAATGTGGTGATTCCAAAATAAGGTCCAAAATCGTCTAGGACGACTAGAAACGCCTAAAAATGAAAAAATAAAAAAAGTTGAAAAAAAATTTTAAATTGTCGAAATCATAATTATTTTGAAGTAGAGTCAATATAAATGGTATTTCAATTAAAAATCGGTTGAGTTCTCACGGAGAAAATCAAGATTAATGCTCTAAATGTGGTGATTCCAAAATAAGGTCCAAAATCGTCTAGGACGACTAGAAACGCCAAAAAATGAAAAAATAAAAAAAGTTGAAAAAAAATTTTAAATTGTCGAAATCATAATTATTTTGAAGTAGAGTCAATATAAATGGTATTTCAATTAAAAATCGGTTGAGTTTTCACAGAGAAAATCAAGATTAATGCTCTAAATGTGGTGATTCCAAAATAAGGTCCAAAATCGTCTAGGACGACTAGAAACGCCAAAAAATGAAAAAATAAAAAAAGTTGAAAAAAAATTTTAAATTGTCGAAATCATAATTATTTTGAAGTAGAGTCAATATAAATGGTATTTCAATTAAAAATCGGTTGAGTTTTCACAGAGAAAATCAAGATTAATGCTCTAAATGTGGTGATTCCAAAATAAGGTCCAAAATCGTCTAGGACGACTAGAAACGCCTAAAAATGAAAAAATAAAAAAAGTTGAAAAAAAATTTTAAATTGTCGAAATCATAATTATTTTGAAGTAGAGTCAATATAAATGGTATTTCAATTAAAAATCGGTTGAGTTCTCACGGAGAAAATCAAGATTAATGCTCTAAATGTGGTGATTCCAAAATAAGGTCCAAAATCGTCTAGGACGACTAGAAACGCCAAAAAATGAAAAAAAAAAAAAAGTTGAAAAAAAATTTTAAATTGTCGAAATCATAATTATTTTGAAGTAGAGTCAATATAAATGGTATTTCAATTAAAAATCGGTTGAGTTTTCACAGAGAAAATCAAGATTAATGCTCTAAATGTGGTGATTCCAAAATAAGGTCCAAAATCGTCTAGGACGACTAGAAACGCCAAAAAATGAAAAAATAAAAAAAGTTGAAAAAAAATTATAAATTGTCGAAATCATAATTATTTTGAAGTAGAGTCAATATAAATGGTATTTCAATTAAAAATCGGTTGAGTTTTCACAGAGAAAATCAAGATTAATGCTCTTAATGTGGTGATTCCAAAATAAGGTCCAAAATCGTCTAGGACGACTAGAAACGCCAAAAAATGAAAAAATAAAAAAAGTTGAAAAAAAATTATAAATTGTCGAAATCATAATTATTTTGAAGTAGAGTCAATATAAATGGTATTTCAATTAAAAATCGGTTGAGTTTTCACAGAGAAAATCAAGATTAATGCTCTTAAATGTGGTGATTCCAAAATAAGGTCCAAAATCGTCTAGGACGACTAGAAACGCCAAAAAATGAAAAAATAAAAAAGTTGAAAAAAATTTTAAATTGTCGAAATCATAATTATTTTGAAGTAGAGTCAATATAAATGGTATTTCAATTAAAAATCGGTTGAGTTTTCACAGAGAAAATCAAGATTAATGCTCTAAATGTGGTGATTCCAAAATAAGGTCCAAAATCGTCTAGGACGACTAGAAACGCCAAAAAATGAAAAAATAAAAAAAAGTTGAAAAAAAATTTTAAATTGTCGAAATCATAATTATTTTGAAGTAGAGTCAATATAAATGGTATTTCAATTAAAAATCGGTTGAGTTTTCACAGAGAAAATCAAGATTAATGCTCTAAATGTGGTGATTCCAAAATAAGGTCCAAAATCGTCTAGGACGACTAGAAACGCCAAAAAATGAAAAAAATAAAAAAAAGTTGAAAAAAATTTTAAATTGTCGAAATCATAATTATTTTGAAGTAGAGTCAATATAAATGGTATTTCAATTAAAAATCGGTTGAGTTTTCACGAAAAAATTTAAAATCGGTGGTCCAAAATCGTCTAGGACGACTAGAAACGCCAAAAAATGAAAAAATAAAAAAAGTTGAAAAAATTATAAATTGTCGAAATCATAATTATTTTGAAGTAGAGTCAATATAAATGGTATTTCAATTAAAAATCGGTTGAGTTCTCACAGAGAAAATCAAGATTAATGCTCTAAATGTGGTGATTCCAAAATAAGGTCCAAAATCGTCTAGGACGACTAGAAACGCCAAAAAATGAAAAAAAATAAAAAAAGTTGAAAAAAATTTTAAATTGTCGAAATCATAATTATTTTGAAGTAGAGTCAATATAAATGGTATTTCAATTAAAAATCGGTTGAGTTTTCACGAGAAAAAATCAAGATTAATGCTCTTAATGTGGTGATTCCAAAATAAGGTCCAAAATCGTCTAGGACGACTAGAAACGCCAAAAATTAAAAAATAAAAAAAGTTGAAAAAAAATTTTAAATTGTCGAAATCATAATTATTTTGAAGTAGAGTCAATATAAATGGTATTTCAATTAAAAATCGGTTGAGTTTTCACAGAGAAAATCAAGATTAATGCTCTAAATGTGGTGATTCCAAAATAAGGTCCAAAATCGTCTAGGACGACTAGAAACGCCAAAAAATGAAAAAAAAAAAAAAGTTGAAAAAAATTTTAAATTGTCGAAATCATAATTATTTTGAAGTAGAGTCAATATAAATGGTATTTCAATTAAAAATCGGTTGAGTTTTCACAGAGAAAATCAAGATTAATGCTCTTAATGTGGTGATTCCAAAATAAGGTCCAAAATCGTCTAGGACGACTAGAAACGCCAAAAAATGAAAAAATAAAAAAAGTTGAAAAAAATTTTAAATTGTCGAAATCATAATTATTTTGAAGTAGAGTCAATATAAATGGTATTTCAATTAAAAATCGGTTGAGTTTTCACGGAGAAAATCAAGATTAATGCTCTAAATGTGGTGATTCCAAAATAAGGTCCAAAATCGTCTAGGACGACTAGAAACGCCAAAAAATGAAAAAATAAAAAAAGTTGAAAAAAATTTTAAATTGTCGAAATCATAATTATTTTGAAGTAGAGTCAATATAAATGGTATTTCAATTAAAAATCGGTTGAGTTTTCACAGAGAAAATCAAGATTAATGCTCTAAATGTGGTGATTCCAAAATAAGGTCCAAAATCGTCTAGGACGACTAGAAACGCCAAAAATGAAAAATAAAAAAAAGTTGAAAAAAAATTTTAAATTGTCGAAATCATAATTATTTTGAAGTAGAGTCAATATAAATGGTATTTCAATTAAAAATCGGTTGAGTTTTCACAGAGAAAATCAAGATTAATGCTCTAAATGTGGTGATTCCAAAATAAGGTCCAAAATCGTCTAGGACGACTAGAAACGCCAAAAAATGAAAAATAAAAAAAAGTTGAAAAAAAATTTTAAATTGTCGAAATCATAATTATTTTGAAGTAGAGTCAATATAAATGGTATTTCAATTAAAAATCGGTTGAGTTTTCACAGAGAAAATCAAGATTAATGCTCTTAAATGTGGTGATTCCAAAATAAGGTCCAAAATCGTCTAGGACGACTAGAAACGCCAAAAAATGAAAAAAATAAAAAAAGTTGAAAAAAAATTTTAAATTGTCGAAATCATAATTATTTTGAAGTAGAGTCAATATAAATGGTATTTCAATTAAAAATCGGTTGAGTTTTCACAGAGAAAATCAAGATTAATGCTCTAAATGTGGTGATTCCAAAATAAGGTCCAAAATCGTCTAGGACGACTAGAAACGCCAAAAATGAAAAAATAAAAAAAGTTGAAAAAAATTTTAAATTGTCGAAATCATAATTATTTTGAAGTAGAGTCAATATAAATGGTATTTCAATTAAAAATCGGTTGAGTTTTCACAGAGAAAATCAAGACTAATGCTCTTAATGTGGTGATTCCAAAATAAGGTCCAAAATCGTCTAGGACGACTAGAAACGCCAAAAAATGAAAAAATAAAAAAAGTTGAAAAAAATTTTAAATTGTCGAAATCATAATTATTTTGAAGTAGAGTCAATATAAATGGTATTTCAATTAAAAATCGGTTGAGTTTTCACAGAGAAAATCAAGATTAATGCTCTTAATGTGGTGATTCCAAAATAAGGTCCAAAATCGTCTAGGACGACTAGAAACGCCAAAAAATGAAAAAATAAAAAAAGTTGAAAAAAATTTTAAATTGTCGAAATCATAATTATTTTGAAGTAGAGTCAATATAAATGGTATTTCAATTAAAAATCGGTTGAGTTTTCACAGAGAAAATCAAAATTAATGCTCTAATGGGTGATTCCAAAATAAGGTCCAAAATCGTCTAGGACGACTAGAAACGCCAAAAATGAAAAAATAAAAAAAGTTGAAAAAAATTTAAATTGTCGAAATCATAATTATTTTGAAGTAGAGTCAATATAAATGGTATTTCAATTTATTAAAAATCGGTTGAGTTTTCACAAAAAAATCAAGATTAATGCTCTTAATGTGGTGATTCCAAAATAAGGTCCAAAATCGTCTAGGACGACTAGAAACGCCTAAAAATGAAAAAATAAAAAAAGTTGAAAAAAAAATTATAAATTGTCGAAATCATAATTATTTTGAAGTAGAGTCAATATAAATGGTATTTCAATTAAAAATCGGTTGAGTTTTCACAGAGAAAATCAAGATTAATGCTCTAAATGTGGTGATTCCAAAATAAGGTCCAAAATCGTCTAGGACGACTAGAAACGCCAAAAAATGAAAAAAAAAAAAAAAGTGGAAAAAAATTATAAATTGTCGAAATCATAATTATTTTGAAGTAGAGTCAATATAAATGGTATTTCAATTAAAAATCGGTTGAGTTCTCACGGAGAAAATCAAGATTAATGCTCTAAATGTGGTGATTCCAAAATAAGGTCCAAAATCGTCTAGGACGACTAGAAACGCCTAAAAATGAAAAAATAAAAAAAGTTGAAAAAAATTTTAAATTGTCGAAATCATAATTATTTTGAAGTAGAGTCAATATAAATGGTATTTCAATTAAAAATCGGTTGAGTTCTCACAGAGAAAATCAAGATTAATGCTCTTAATGTGGTGATTCCAAAATAAGGTCCAAAATCGTCTAGACGACTAGAAACGCCAAAAATGAAAAAATAAAAAAAGTTGAAAAAAAATTTTAAATTGTCGAAATCATAATTATTTTGAAGTAGAGTCAATATAAATGGTATTTCAATTAAAAATCGGTTGAGTTTTCACAGAGAAAATCAAGATTAATGCTCTTAATGTGGTGATTCCAAAATAAGGTCCAAAATCGTCTAGGACGACTAGAAACGCCAAAAATGAAAAAATAAAAAAAGTTGAAAAAAAATTTAAATTGTCGAAATCATAATTATTTTGAAGTAGAGTCAATATAAATGGTATTTCAATTAAAAATCGGTTGAGTTTTCACAGAGAAAATCAAGATTAATGCTCTTAATGTGGTGATTCCAAAATAAGGTCCAAAATCGTCTAGACGACTAGAAACGCCTAAAAATGAAAAAATAAAAAAAGTTGAAAAAAAGTTTTAAATTGTCGAAATCATAATTATTT
>JAECXC010001200.1:0-34715 GCA_018152125.1 Drosophila dunni | reverse complement strand
ATTAATCTTGATTTTCTCTGTGAAAACTCAACCATTTTTAATTGAAATACCATTTATATTGACTCTACCTTCAAAATAATTATGATTTCGACAATTTAAAATTTTCTTTCAACTTTTTTTTTTTTTATCATTTTTAGGCGTTTCTAGGCGTCCTAGACGATTTTAGACCTTATTTTGGAATCACCATATTAAGAGCATTAATCTTGATTTTCTCTGTGAAAACTCAACCGGTTTTTAATTGGAATACCATTTATATTGACTCTACTTCAAAATAATTATGATTTCGACAATTTAAAATTTTTTCATTTTTTATTTTTTCATTTTTAGGCGTTTTTAGTCGTCCTAGACGATTTTAGACCTTATTTTGGAATCACCACATTAAGAGCATTAGTCTTGATTTTCTCTGTAACAACCGGTCACTTTTAATTGGAATACCATTTATATTGACTCTACTTCAAAATAATTATGATTTCGACAATTTATAATTTTTTTTCAACTTTTTTTTATTTTTTCATTTTTAGGCGTTTCTAGTCGTCCTAGACGATTTTAGACCTTATTTTGGAATCACCACATTAAGAGCATTAATCTTGATTTTCCCTTGGAAAAACCACCCCGTTTTTAATTGGAATACCATTTATATTGACTTTACCTCAAAATAATTATGATTTCGTCAATTTATAATTTTTTTCTACTTTTTTTATTTTTTTCATTTTTAGGCGTTTCTAGTCGTCCTAGACGATTTTAGACCTTATTTTGGAATCTCCACATTAAGAGCATTAATCTTGATTTTCCCTGTGAAAACTCAACCGGTTTTTAATTGGAATACCATTTATATTGACTCTACTTCAAAATAATTATGATTTCGACAATTTAAAATTTTTTTTTTTTTTTTTTTTTTTTTTTCATTTTTAGGCGTTTCTAGGCGTCCTAGACGATCTGACCTCTGAAACCAACCGATTTATTGGACCTTCAAATTTGATTTGACAATTCACCATTTTTATTTCAGGCGTCAGAGCCTTCAAATCCCTATTAGATTTCTTGATTTTCTCTGTGAAAACTCAACCGGTTTTTAATTGAAATACCATTTATATTGACTCTACTTCAAAATAATTATGATTTCGACACTTTAAAATTTTTTTTTTCAACTTTTTTTTTTTTTTTCATTTTTAGGCGTTTCAAGGCGTCCTAGACGATTTTGGACCTTATTTTGGAATCACCACATTTAGAGCATTAATCTTGATTTTCTCTGTGAAAACTCAACCGGTTTTTAATTGGAATACCATTTATATTGACTCTACTTCAAAATAATTATGATTTGGACAATTTATAATTTTTTTCAACTTTTTTTATTTTTTCATTTTTAGGCGTTTCTAGTCGTCCTAGACGATTTTAAACCTTATTTTGGAATCACCACATTTAGAGCATTAATCTTGATTTTCTCTGTGAAAACTCAACCGGTTTTTAATTGAAATACCATTTATATTGACTCTACTTCAAAATAATTATGATTTCGACAATTTAAAATTTTCTTTCAACTATTTTTATTTTTTCATTTTTAGGCGTTTATAGGCGTCCTAGACGATTTTAGACCTTTTTTTGGAATCACCATATTAAGAGCATTAATCTTGATTTTCTTTGTGAAAACTCAACCGGTTTTTAATTGGAATACCATTTATATTGACTCTACTTCAAAATAATTATGATTTCGACAATTTATAATTTTTTTTCAACTTTTTTTTTTTTTTTCATTTTTAGGCGTTTTTAGTCGTCCTAGACGATTTTAGACCTTATTTTGGAATCACCACATTAAGAGCATTAGTCTTGATTTTCTCTGTGAAAACTCAACCGGTTTTTAATTGGAATACCATTTATATTGACTCTACTTCAAAATAATTATGATTTGGACAATTTATAATTTTTTTCAACTTTTTTAATTTTTTCATTTTTAGGCGTTTCTAGTCGTCCTAGACGATTTTAGACCTTATTTTGGAATCACCACATTAAGAGCATTAATCTTGATTTTCTCTGTGAAAACTCAACCGGTTTTTAATTGGAATACCATTTATATTGACTTTACCTCAAAATAATTATGATTTCTTCCATTTAAAATTTTTTTTTCTACTTTTTTTATATTGTCATTTTTAGGCGTTTCTAGTCGTCCTAGACGATTTTAGACCTTATTTTGGAATCTCCACATTAAGAGCATTAATCTTGATTTTCCCTGTGAAAACTCAACCATTTTTAATTGAAATACCATTTATATTGACTCTACTTCAAAATAATTATGATTTCGACAATTTAAAATTTTTTTCACCTTTTTTTTATTTTTTCATTTTTAGGCGTTTCTAGGCGTCCTAGAAGATTTTGGACCTTCATTTGGAATCACCATATTTAGAGCATTAATCTTGATTTTCTCTGTGAAAACTCAACCGGTTTTTAATTGAAATACCATTTATATTGACTCTACTTCAAAATAATTATGATTTCGACACTTTAAAATTTTTTTTTTCAACTTTTTTTATTTTTTTTTCATTTTTAGGCGTTTCAAGGCGTCCTAGACGATTTTGGACCTTATTTTGGAATCACCACATTTAGAGCATTAATCTTGATTTTCTCTGTGAAAACTCAACCGGTTTTTAATTGGAATACCATTTATATTGACTCTACTTCAAAATAATTATGATTTGGACAATTTATAATTTTTTTCAACTTGTTTTATTTTTTCATTTTTAGGCGTTTCTAGTCGTCCTAGACGATTTTAAACCTTATTTTGGAATCACCACATTTAGAGCATTAATCTTGATTTTCTCTGTGAAAACTCAACCATTTTTAATTGAAATACCATTTATATTGACTCTACTTCAAAATAATTATGATTTCGACAATTTAAAATTTTCTTTCAACTATTTTTATTTTTTCATTTTTAGGCGTTTATAGTCGTCCTAGACGATTTTAGACCTTATTTTGGAATCACCATATTAAGAGCATTAATCTTGATTTTCTTTGTGAAAACTCAACCGGTTTTTAATTGGAATACCATTTATATTGACTCTGCTTCAAAATAATTATGATTTCGACAATTTATAATTTTTTTTCAACTTTTTTTATTTTTTCATTTTTAGGCGTTTTTAGTCGTCCTTGACGATTTTAGACCTTATTTTGGAATCACCACATTAAGAGCATTAGTCTTGATTTTCTCTGTGAAAACTCAACCGGTTTTTAATTGGAATACCATTTATATTGACTCTACTTCAAAATAATTATGATTTGGACAATTTATAATTTTTTTTCAACTTTTTTTTATTTTTTCATTTTTAGGCGTTTCTAGTCGTCCTAGACGATTTTAGACCTTATTTTGGAATAACCACATTAAGAGCATTAATCTTGATTATCTTTGTGAAAACTCAACCGGTTTTTAATTGGAATACCATTTATATTGACTTTACCTCAAAATAATTATGATTTCTTCCATTTAAAATTTTTTTTCTACTTTTTTTATATTGTCATTTTTAGGCGTTTCTAGTCGTCCTAGACGATTTTAGACCTTATTTTGGAATCTCCACATTAAGAGCATTAATCTTGATTTTCCCTGTGAAAACTCAACCATTTTTAATTGAAATACCATTTATATTGACTCTACTTCAAAATAATTATGATTTCGACAATTTATAATTTTTTTTCAACTTTTTTTATTTATTCATTTTTAGGCGTTTCTAGTCCTCCTAGACGATTTTAGACCTTATTTTGGAATCACCACATTAAGAGCATTAATCTTGATTATCTCTGTGAAAACTCAACCGGTTTTTAATTGGAATACCATTTATATTGACTTTACCTCAAAATAATTATGATTTCGACAATTTCAAATTTTTTTTCTACTTTTTTTATTTTGTCATTTTTAGGCGTTTCTAGTCGTCCTAGACGATTTTAGACCTTATTTTGGAATCTCCACATTTAGAGCATTAATCTTGATTTTCTCTGTGAAAACTCAACCATTTTTAATTGAAATACCATTTATATTGACTCTACTTCAAAATAATTATGATTTCGACAATTTAAAATTTTTTTTCACCTTTTTTTTTTTGTTTTTTCATTTTTAGGCGTTTCAAGGCGTCCTAGACGATTTTGGACCTTATTTTGGAATCACCACATTTAGAGCTATAATCTTGATTTTCTTTGTAAAAACTCAACCGGTTTTTAATTGAAATACCATTTATATTGACTCTACTTCAAAATAATTATGATTTCGACAATTTAAAATTTTTTTTCAACTTTTTTTTTTTTTCATTTTAAGACGTTTCTAGTCGTCCTAGACGATTTTAGACCTTATTTTGGAATCACCACATTTAGAGCATTAATCTTGATTTCGACAATTTAAAATTTTTTTTCAACTTTTTTTATTTATTAATTTTTAGGCGTTTCTAGTAGTCCTAGACGATATTAGACCTTATTTTGGAATCACCACATTTAGAGCATTAATCTTAATTTTCTCTGTGAAAACTCAACCGATTTTTAATTGGAATACCATTTATATTGACTCTACTTCAAAATAATTATGATTTGGACAATTTATAATTTTTTTTCAACTTTTTTATTTTTTCATTTTTAAGCGTTTCTAGTCGTCCTAGACGATTTTAGACCTTATTTTGGAATCACCACATTAAGAGCATTAGTCTTGATTTTTTCTGTGCAAACTCAACCGGTTTTTAATTGGAATACCATTTATATTGACTCTACTTCAAAATAATTATGATTTCGACAATTTCAAATTTGTTTCACCTTTTTTTTTTTTTTTCATTTTTTAGGCGTTTCTAGTCGTCCTAGACGATTTTGGACCTTATTTTGGAATCACCACATAAAGAGCATTAATCTTGATTATCTCTGTGAAAACTCAACCGATTTTTAATTGGAATACCATTTATATTGACTCTACTTCAAAATAATTATGATTTCGACAATATAACATTTTTTTTCAACTTTTTTTATTTTTTCATTTTTGGGCGTTTCTAGTCGTCCTAAACGATTTTAGACCTTATTTTGGAATCACCACATTAAGAGCATTAGTCTTGATTTTTTCTGTGCAAACTCAACCGGTTTTTAATTGGAATACCATTTATATTGACTCTACTTCAAAATAATTATGATTTCGAACAATTTATAATTTTTTTCATCCTTTTTTTTTTTTTTCATTTTTAGGCGTTTCTAGTCGTCCTAGACGATTTTAGACCTTATTTTGGAATCACCACATTTAGAGCATTAATCTTGATTTTGTCTGTGAAAACTCAACCGATTTTTAATTGAAATACCATTTAATGACTCTACTTCAAAATAATATTACAATTTAAAATTTTTTTCAACTTTTTTTTTTTTTCATTTTTAGGCGTTTCTAGTCGTCCTAGACGATTTTGGACCTTATTTTGGAATCACCACATTTAGAGCATTAATCTTGATTTCTGACAATTTAAAATTTTTTTGACAACTTTTTTTATTTTTTTTTTTTACTTTTTATTTTTTCATTTTTAGGCGTTTCTAGTCGTCCTAGACGATTTTAGACCTTATTTTGGAATCACCATATTTAGAGCATTAATCTTGATTTTCTCTGTGAAAACTCAACCGGTTTTTAATTGAAATACCATTTATATTGACTCTACTTCAAAATAATTATGATTTCGACAATTTATAATTTTTTTTCAACTTTTTTTATTTTTTCATTTTTAGGCGTTTCTAGTCGTCCTAGACGATTTTAGACCTTATTTTGGAATCACCACATTTAGAGCATTAATCTTGATTTCTGGACAATTTAAAATTTTTTCACATTTTTTGTTTTTTCAAAATAATTATGATTATCGACAATTTAAAATTTTTTTTCAACTTTTTTTATTTTTTCATTTTTAGGCGTTTCTAGTCGTCCTAGACGATTTTAGACCTTATTTTGGAATCACCATATTTAGAGCATTAATCTTGATTTTCTCTGTGAAAACTCAACCGGTTTTTAATTGAAATACCATTTATATTGACTCTACTTCAAAATAATTATGATTTCGACAATTTATAATTTTTTTTCAACTTTTTTTTTTTTTTTCATTTTTAGGCGTTTCTAGTCGTCCTAGACGATTTTAGACCTTATTTTGGAATCACCACATTTAGAGCATTAATCTTGATTTTCTCTGTGAAAACTCAAAAGTTTTTTTAATTGGAATACCATTTATATTGACTCTACTTCAAAATAATTATGATTTCGACAATTTAAAATTTTTTTTTCAACTTTTTTTAATTTTTTCATTTTTAGGCGTTTCTAGTCGTCCTAGACGATTTTAGACCTTATTTTGGAATCACCACATTTAGAGCATTAATCTTGATTTTCTCTGTGAAAACTCAACCGGTTTTTAATTGAAATACCATTTATATTGACTCTACTTCAAAATAATTATGATTTCGACAATTTATAATTTTTTTTTTCAACTTTTTTATTTTTTCATTTTTAGGCGTTTCTAGTCGTCCTAGACGATTTTAGACCTTATTTTGGAATCACCACATTTAGAGCATTAATCTTGATTTTCTCTGTGAAAACTCAACCGGTTTTTAATTGGAATACCATTTATATTGACTCTACTTCAAAATAATTATGATTTCGACAATTTAAAATTTTTTTTAATACTAACTTTTTTTTTTTTTCCATTTTTAGGCGTTTCTAGTCGTCCTAGACGATTTTAGACCTTATTTTGGAATCACCACATTTAGAGCATTAATCTTGATTTTCTCTGTGAAAACTCAACCGGTTTTTAATTGAAATACCATTTATATTGACTCTACTTCAAAATAATTATGATTTCGACAATTTAAAATTTTTTTTTTTAACTTTTTTTATTTTTTCATTTTTAGGCGTTTCTAGTCGTCCTAGACGATTTTAGACCTTATTTTGGAATCACCACATTTAGAGCATTAATCTTGATTTTCTCTGTGAAAACTCAACCGGTTTTTAATTGGAATACCATTTATATTGACTTTACCTCAAAATAATTATGATTTCGACAATTTAAAATTTTTTTCAACTTTTTTATTTTTTCATTTTTAGGCGTTTCTAGTCGTCCTAGACGATTTTAGACCTTATTTTGGAATCACCACATTTAGAGCATTAATCTTGATTTTCTCTGTGAAAACTCAACCAGTTTTTAATTGAAATACCATTTATATTGACTCTACTTCAAAATAATTATGATTTCGACAATTTAAAATTTTTTTTCAACTTTTTTTTTTTTTTTCATTTTTAGGCGTTTCTAGGCGTCCTAGACGATTTTAGACCTTATTTTGGAATCACCACATTTAGAGCATTAATCTTGATTTTCTCTGTGAAAACTCAACCGGTTTTTAATTGGAATACCATTTATATTGACTCTACTTCAAAATAATTATGATTTCGACAATTTAAAATTTTTTTTCAACTTTTTTTTTTTTGTCATTTTTAGGCGTTTCTAGTCGTCCTAGACGATTTTAGACCTTATTTTGGAATCACCACATTTAGAGCATTAATCTTGATTTTCTCTGTGAAAACTCAACCATTTTTAATTGAAATACCATTTATATTGACTCTACTTCAAAATAATTATGATTTCGACAATTTAAAATTTTTTTCAACTTTTTTTTTTTATTTCATTTTTAGGCGTTTCTAGTCGTCCTAGACGATTTTAGACCTTATTTTGGAATCACCACATTTAGAGCATTAATCTTGATTTTCTTTGTAAAAACTCAACCGGTTTTTAATTGGAATACCATTTATATTGACTCTACTTCAAAATAATTATGATTTCGACAATTTAAAATTTTTTTTTCAACTTTTTTTATTTTTTCATTTTTAGGCGTTTCTAGTCGTCCTAGACGATTTTAGACCTTATTTTGGAATCACCACATTTAGAGCATTAATCTTGATTTCGACAGTTTAAAATTGTTTTTCAACTTTTTTTATTTATTAATTTTTAGGCGTTTCTAGTCGTCCTAGACGATTTTAGACCTTATTTTGGAATCACCACATTTAGAGCATTAATCTTGATTTTCTCTGTGAAAACTCAACCGGTTTTTAATTGGAATACCATTTATATTGACTCTACTTCAAAATAATTATGATTTGGACAATTTATAATTTTTTTTCAACTTTTTTTATTTTTTCATTTTTAAGCGTTTCTAGTCGTCCTAGACGATTTTAGACCTTATTTTGGAATCACCACATTAAGAGCATTAGTCTTGATTTTTCTGTGCAAACTCAACCGGTTTTTAATTGGAATACCATTTATATTGACTCTACTTCAAAATAATTATGATTTCGACAATTTCAAATTTGTTTCACCTTTTTTTTTTTTTTCATTTTTAGGCGTTTCTAGTCGTCCTAGACGATTTTGGACCTTATTTTGGAATCACCACATAAAGAGCATTAATCTTGATTTTCTCTGCAAAAACTTAACCGATTTTTAATTGGAATACCATTTATATTTACTCTACTTCAAAATAATTATGATTTCGACAATATAACATTTTTTTCAACTTTTTTTGTTTTTCCGTTTTTAGTCGTTTCTAGTCATCCTACACGATTTGGGACATTATTTTGGAATCACCACATTTAGAGCATTAATCTTGACTTTTTAAAAATCAACCGGTTTTTAATTGGAATACCATTTATATTGACTCTACTTCAAAATAATAATTTGAAAAATTCAATTTTTTTTCTTTAGTCGTCCTAGACGATTTTATTTTTGGAAACACCACATTTAGAGCATTAATCTCGATTTCGACAATTTAAAATTTTTTTTCAACTTTTTTTTTTTTTTTCATTTTTAGGCGTTTCTAGTCGTCCTAGACGATTTTAGACCTTATTTTGGAATCACCACATTAAGAGCATTAATCTGGATTTTGATTTTCTGTGAAAACTCAACCGGTTTTTAATTGAAATACCATTTATATTGACTCTACTTCAAAATAATTATGATTTGGACAATTTATAATTTTTTTTTAACTTATTTTTTTTTTTCATTTTTAGGCGTTTCTAGTCGTCCTAGACGATTTTAGACCTTATTTTGGAATCACCACATTTAGAGCATTAATCTTGATTTCAACAATTTAAAATTTTTTTTCAACTTTTTTTATTTTTTTCATTTTTAGGCGTTTCTAGTCGTCCTAGACGATTTTAGACCTTATTTTGGAATCACCATATTTAGAGCATTAATCTTGATTTTCTCTGTGAAAACTCAACCGGTTTTTAATTGAAATACCATTTATATTGACTCTACTTCAAAATAATTATGATTTCGACAATTTATAATTTTTTTTCAACTTTTTTTATTTTTTCATTTTTAGGCGTTTCTAGTCGTCCTAGACGATTTTAGACCTCATTTTGGAATCACCACATTTAGAGCATTAATCTTGATTTCCTGGACAATTTAAAATTTTTTTTGAAACCATTTATATTGACTTTACTTCAAAATAATTATGATTTCGACAATTTAAAATTTTTTTTCAACTTTTTTTATTTTTTCATTTTTAGGCGTTTCTAGTCGTCCTAGACGATTTTGGACCTTATTTTGGAATCACCACATTTAGAGCATTAATCTTGATTTTCTCTGTGAAAACTCAACCGGTTTTTAATTGGAATACCATTTATATTGACTCTACTTCAAAATAATATAATTTTCGATAATTTAAAAATTTTTTTCAACTTTTTTTATTTTTTCATTTTTAGGCGTTTCTAGTCGTCCTAGACGATTTTAGACCTTATTTTGGAATCACCACATTTAGAGCATTAATCTTGATTTTCTGTGTGAAAAGTCAACCGGTTTTTAATTGGAATACCATTTATATTGACTCTACTTCAAAATAATTATGATTTCGACAATTTAAAATTTTTTTTCAACTTTTTTTATTTTTTCATTTTTAGGCGTTTCTAGGCGTCCTAGACGATTTTAGACCTTATTTTGGAATCACCACATTTAGAGCATTAATCTTGATTTTCTCTGTGAAAACTCAACCGGTTTTTAATTGAAATACCATTTATATTGACTCTACTTCAAAATAATTATGATTTCGACAATTTAAAATTTTTTTTTCAACTTTTTGTTTTTTTTATTTTTAGGCGTTTCTAGTCGTCCTAGACGATTTTGGACCTTATTTTGGAATCACCACATTTAGAGCATTAATCTTGATTTTCTCTGTGAAAACTCAACCGGTTTTTAATTGGAATACCATTTATATTGACTCTACTTCAAAATAATTATGATTTGGACAATTTATAATTTTTTTTCAAACTTTTTTTATTTTTTCATTTTTAGGCGTTTCTAGTCGTCTTAGACGATTTTGGACCTTATTTTGGAATCACCACATTAAGAGCATTAATCTTGATTTTCTCTGTGAAAACTCAACCGGTTTTTAATTGGAATACCATTTATATTGACTCTACTTCAAAATAATTATGATTTGGACAATTTAAAATTTTTTTTTCAACTTTTTTTATTTTTTCATTTTTAGGCGTTTCTAGGCGTCCTAGACGACTTTTGACCTTATTTTGGAATCACCACATTTAGAGCATTAATCTTGAAATATTTATATTGTCTCTACTTCAAAATAATTATGATTTGGACAATTTCTAATTTTTTTCAACTTTTTTATTTTTTTTTCATTTTTAAGCGTTTCTAGGCGTCCTAGACGATTTTGGACCTTATTTTGGAAAAAATCTACTTCAATAATACCATTATATATTGACTCTACTTCAAAATAATTATGATTTCGACAATTTAAAATTTTTTTTCAACTTTTTTTATTTTTTTCATTTTTAGGCGTTTCTAGTCGTCCTAGACGATTTTAGACCTTATTTTGGAATCACCACATTTAGAGCATTAATCTTGATTTTCTCTGTGAAAACTCAACCAGTTTTTAATTGAAATACCATTTATATTGACTCTACTTCAAAATAATTATGATTTCGACAATTTAAAATTTTTTTCACCTTTTTTCATTTTAATTTTAAAAATTTCTTTTAATGAAATACCATTTCACTTCAAAATTATTTTTCATTTTTTATTTTTTCAACTTTTTTTTTTTTTCATTTTTAGGCGTTTCTAGTCGTCCTAGACGATTTTAGACCTTATTTTGGAATCACCACATTAAGAGCATTAATCTTGATTTTCTCTGTGAAAACTCAACCGGTTTTTAATTGGAATACCATTTATATTGACTTTACTTCAAAATAATTATGATTTCGACAATTTAAAATTTTTTTCAACTTTTTTTTATTTTGTCATTTTTAGGCGTTTCTAGTCGTCCTAGACGATTTTGGACCTTAATTTGGAATCACCTTATTTAGAGCATTAATCTTGATTTTCTCGTGAAAACTCAACCGGTTTTTAATTGAAATACCATTTATATTGACTCTACTTCAAAATAATTATGATTTGGACAATTTAAAATTTTTTTTCAACTTTTTTTATTTTTTCATTTTTAGGCGTTTCTAGGCGTCCTAGACGATTTTGGACCTTATTTTGGAATCACCATATTTAGAGCATTAATCTTGATTTTCTCTGTGAAAACTCAACCGGTTTTTAATTGAAATACCATTTATATTGACTCTACTTCAAAATAATTATGATTTCGACAATTTAAAATTTTTTTTCAACTTTTTTTATTTTTTTCATTTTTAGGCGTTTCTAGGCGTCCTAGACGATTTTAGACCTTATTTTGGAATCACCACATTTAGAGCATTAATCTTGATTTTCTCTGTAAAAACTCAACCGGTTTTTAATTGGAATACCATTTATATTGACTCTACTTCAAAATAATTATGATTTCGACAATTTATAATTTTTTTTCAACTTTTTTTATTTTGTCATTTTTAGGCGTTTCTAGTCGTCCTAGACGATTTTAGACCTTATTTTGGAATCACCACATTTAGAGCATTAATCTTGATTTTCTCTGTGAAAACTCAACCAGTTTTTAATTGAAATACCATTTATATTGACTCTACTTCAAAATAATTATGATTTCAATTATTTTCAAGGCGTCCTAGACGATTTTTTACCTTATTTTGGAATCACCACATTTAGAGCATTAATCTTGATTTCGACAATTTAAAATTTTTTTTCAACTTTTTTTTTTTTTCATTTTTAGGCGTTTCTAGTCGTCCTAGACGATTTTAGACCTTATTTTGGAATCACCACATTTAGAGCATTAATCTTGATTTTCTCTGTGAAAACTCAACCGGTTTTTAATTGGAATACCATTTATATTGACTCTACTTCAAAATAATAATGATTTGGACAATTTATAATTTTTTTTAACTTATTTTATTTTTTTTATTTTTAGGCGTTTCTAGTCGTCCTAGACGATTTTAGACCTTATTTTGGAATCACCACATTTAGAGCATAAATCTTGATTTCGACAATTTAAAATTTTTTTTCAACTTTTTTTTATTTTTTTCATTTTTAGGCGTTTCTAGTCGTCCTAGACGATTTTAGACCTTATTTTGGAATCACCACATTTAGAGCATTAATCTTGATTTTCTCTGTGAAAACTCAACCGGTTTTTAATTGGAATACCATTTATATTGACTCTACTTCAAAATAATTATGATTTCGACAATTTAAAATTTTTTTTCACCTTTTTTTTTTTTTTCATTTTTAGGCGTTTCTAGGCGTCCTAGACGATTTTGGACCTTAATTTGGAATCACCATATTTAGAGCATTAATCTTGATTTTCTCTGTGTAAACTCAACCGGTTTTTAATTGAAATACCTTTTGTATTGACTCTACTTCAAAATAATTATGATTTGGACAATTTATAATTTTTTTCAACTTTATTTATTTCTTCGTTTTTAGGCGTTTCTGGTCGTCCTAAACGATTTTACACCTTATTTTGGAATCACCACATTTAGAGCATTAATCTTGACTTTTTCTGTGAAAACTCAACCGGTTTTTAATTGGAATACCATTTATATTGACTCTACTTCAAAATAATTATGATTTCGACAATTTAAAATTTTTTTTCACCTTTTTTTATTTTTTTCATTTTTAGGCGTTTCTAGTCGTCCTAGACGAATTAAGACTTATTTTTGGAATCACCACATTAAGAGCATAAATCTTGATTTCGACAATTAAAAATTTTTTTCAACTTTATTTATTTTTTTCATTTTTAGGCGTTTCTAGTCGTCCTAGACGATTTTGGACCTTATTTTGGAATCACCACATTTAGAGCATTAATCTTGATTTTCTCTGTGAATACTCAACCGGTTTTTAATTGGAATACCATTTATATTGACTCTACTTCAAAATAATAATGATTTGGACAATTTATAATTTTTTTTTAACTTATTTTATTTTTTTCATTTTTAGGCGTTTCTAGTCATCCTAGACGATTTTAGACCTTATTTTGGAATCACCACATTTAGAGCATAAATCTTGATTTCGACAATTTAAAATTTTTTTTCAACTTTTTTTATTTTTTTTCATTTTTAGGCGTTTCTAGTCGTCCTAGACGATTTTAGACCTTATTTTGGAATCACCACATTTAGAGCATTAATCTTGATTTTCTCTGTGAAAACTCAACCGGTTTTTAATTGATATACCATTTATATTGACTCTACTTCAAAATAATTATGATTTCGACAATTTAAAATTTTTTTTCAACTTTCTTTATTTTTATGCGTTTCAAGGCGTCCTAGACGATTTTTTACCTTATTTTGGAATCACCACATTTAGAGCATTAATCTTGATTTCGACAATTTAAAATTTGTTTTCAACTTTTTTTATTTTTTCATTTTTAGGCGTTTCTAGTCGTCCTAGACGATTTTAGACCTTATTTTGGAATCACCACATTTAGAGCATTAATCTTGATTTTCTCTGTGAAAACTCAACCGGTTTTTAATTGGAATACCATTTATATTGACTCTACTTCAAAATAATAATGATTTGGACAATTTGTAATTTTTTTTTAACTTATTTTATTTTTTCATTTTTAGGCGTTTCTAGTCATCCTAGACGATTTTAGACCTTATTTTGGAATCACCACATTTAGAGCATAAATCTTGATTTCGACAATTTAAAATTTTTTTTCAACTTTTTTTATTTTTTTTCATTTTTAGGCGTTTCTAGTCGTCCTAGACGATTTTAGACCTTATTTTGGAATCACCACATTTAGAGCATTAATCTTGATTTTCTCTGTGAAAACTCAACCGGTTTTTAATTGGAATACTATTTATATTGACTCTACTTCAAAATAATTATGATTTCGACAATTTAAAATTTTTTTCACCTTTTTTTTTGTTTTTTCATTTTTAGGCGTTTCTAGGCGTCCTAGACGATTTTGGACCTTAATTTGGAATCACCATATTTAGAGCATTAATCTTGATTTTCTCTGTGTAAACTCAACCGGTTTTTAATTGAAATACCTTTTGTATTGACTCTACTTCAAAATAATTATGATTTGGACAATTTATAATTTTTTTTCAACTTTATTTATTTCTTCGTTTTTAGGCGTTTCTAGTCGTCCTAAACGATTTTACACCTTATTTTGGAATCACCACATTTAGAGCATAAATCTTGATTTCGACAATTTAAAATTTTTTTTCAACTTTTTTTATTTTTTTTCATTTTTAGGCGTTTCTAGTCGTCCTAGACGATTTTAGACCTTATTTTGCAATCACCACATTTAGAGCATTAATCTTGACTTTTTCTGTGAAAACTCAACCGGTTTTTAATTGGAATACCATTTATATTGACTCTACTTCAAAATAATTATGATTTCGACAATTTAAAATTTTTTTTCACCTTTTTTTATTTTTTTCATTTTTAGGCGTTTCTAGTCGTCCTAGACGAATTAAGACTTATTTTGGAATCACCACATTAAGAGCATAAATCTTGATTTCGACAATTAAAAATTTTTTTTTTCAACTTTTTTTATTTTTTTTCATTTTTAGGCGTTTCTAGTCGTCCTAGACGATTTTGGACCTTATTTTGGAATCACCACATTTAGAGCATTAATCTTGATTTTCTCTGTGAATACTCAACCGGTTTTTAATTGGAATACCATTTATATTGACTCTACTTCAAAATAATAATGATTTGGACAATTTATAATTTTTTTTTAACTTATTTTATTTTTTTCATTTTTAGGCGTTTCTAGTCATCCTAGACGATTTTAGACCTTATTTTGGAATCACCACATTTAGAGCATAAATCTTGATTTCGACAATTTAAAATTTTTTTTCAACTTTTTTTTATTTTTTTTCATTTTTAGGCGTTTCTAGTCGTCCTAGACGATTTTAGACCTTATTTTGGAATCACCACATTTAGAGCATTAATCTTGATTTTCTCTGTGAAAACTCAACCGGTTTTTAATTGATATACCATTTATATTGACTCTACTTCATAATAATTATGATTTCGACAATTAAAAATTTTTTTCAACTTTTTTTATTTTTTCATTTTTAGACGTTTCTAGTCGTCCTAGACGATTTTAGACCTTATTTTATAATCACCACATTTAGAGCATTAATCTTGATTTTCTCTGTGCAAACTCAACCGGATTTTAATTGAAATACCATTTATATTGACTCTACTTCAAAATAATTATGATTTGGACAATTTAAAATTTTTTTCACCTTTTTTTGTTTTTTCATTTTTAGGCGTTTCTAGTCGTCCTAGACGATTTTGGACCTTATTTTGGAATCTCCGCATTTAAAGCATTAATCTTGATTATCTTTGTGAAAACTCAACCGATTTTTAATTGAAATACCATTTATATTGACTCTACTTCAAAATAATTATGATTTCGACAATTTAAAATTTTTTTTCAACTTTTTTTATTTTTTCATTTTTAGGCGTTCCTAGTCGTCCTAGACGATTTTACACCTTATTTTGGAATCACCACATTTAGAGCATTAATCTTGATTTTCTCTGTGAAAACTCAACCGGTTTTTAATTGGAATACCATTTATATTGACTCTACTTCAAAATAATAATGATTTGGACAATTTATAATTTTTTTTTAACTTATTATATTTTTTTCATTTTAAGGCGTTTCTAGTCATCCTAGACGATTTTAGACCTTATTTTGGAATCACCACATTTAGAGCATTAATCTTGATTTTCTCTGTGAAAACTCAACCGGTTTTTAATTGGAATACCATTTATATTGACTCTACTTCAAAATAATAATGATTTGGACAATTTATAATTTTTTTTTAACTTATTTTATTTTTTCATTTTTAGGCGTTTCTAGTCATCCTAGACGATTTTAGACCTTATTTTGGAATCACCACATTAAAAGATTTCGACAATTTAAAATTTTTTTTTCAACTTTTTTTTTTTTTTTTCATTTTTAGACGTTTCTAGTCGTCCTAGACGATTTTAGACCTTATTTTATAATCACCACATTTAGAGCATTAATCTTGATTTTCTCTGTGCAAACTCAACCGGTTTTTAATTGAAATACCATTTATATTGACTCTACTTCAAAATAATTATGATTTGGACAATTTAAAATTTTTTTCACCTTTTTATGTTTTTTTATTTTTAGGCGTTTCTAGGCGTCCTAGACGATTTTGGACCTTATTTTGGAATCACCACATTTAAAGCATTAATCTTGATTATCTTTGTGAAAACTCAACCGATTTTTAATTGAAATACCATTTATATTGACTCTACTTCATAATAATTATGATTTCGACAATTTAAAATTTTTTTTCAACATTTTTTTTTTTTTTTTTTCATTTTTAGACGTTTCTAGTCGTCCTAGACGATTTTGGACCTTATTTTGGAATCACCAGTTTTTAATTGGAATACCATTTATATTGACTCTACTTCAAAATAATAATGATTTGGACAATTTATAATTTTTTTTCAACTTTATTTATTTCTTCGTTTTTAGGCGTTTCTGGTCGTCCTAAACGATTTTAGACCTTATTTTGGAATCACCACATTTAGAGCATTAATCTTGATTTTCTCTGTGTAAACTCAACCGGTTTTTAATTGAAATACCTTTTGTATTGACTCTACTTCAAAATAATTATGATTTGGACAATTTATAATTTTTTTTCAACTTTATTTATTTCTTCGTTTTTAGGCGTTTCTGGTCGTCCTAAACGATTTTAGACCTTATTTTGGAATCACCACATTTAGAGCATTAATCTTGATTTTCTCTGTGAAAACTCAACCGGTTTTTTAATTGGAATACCATTTATATTGACTCTACTTCAAAATAATTATGATTTCGACAATTTAAAATTTTTTTTCACCTTTTTTTTTTTTTTTCATTTTTAGGCGTTTCTAGTCGTCCTAGACGAATTAAGACTTATTTTTGGAATCACCACATTAAGAGCATAAATCTTGATTTCGACAATTAAAAATTTTTTTTCCAACTTTATTTATTTTTTTATTTTTTAGGCGGTTTCTAGTCGTCCTAGACGATTTTGGACCTTATTTTGGAATCACCACATTTAGAGCATTAATCTTGATTTTCTCTGTGAATACTCAACCGGTTTTTAATTGGAATACCATTTATATTGACTCTACTTCAAAATAATAATGATTTGGACAATTTATAATTTTTTTTTTAACTTATTTTATTTTTTTTCATTTTTAGGCGTTTCTAGTCATCCTAGACGATTTTAGACCTTATTTTGGAATCACCACATTTAGAGCATAAATCTTGATTTCGACAATTTAAAATTTTTTTCAAAACTTTTTTTATTTTTTTTCATTTTTTAGGCGTTTCTAGTCGTCCTAGACGATTTTAGACCTTATTTTGGAATCACCACATTTAGAGCATTAATCTTGATTTTCTCTGTGAAAACTCAACCGGTTTTTAATTGATATACCATTTATATTGACTCTACTTCAAAATAATTATGATTTCGACAATTTAAAATTTTTTTTTTACTTTCTTTATTTTTAGGCGTTTCAAGGCGTCCTAGACGATTTTTTACCTTATTTTGGAATCACCACATTTAGAGCATTAATCTTGATTTCAGACAATTTAAAATTTTTTTTCAACTTTTTTTATTTTTTCATTTTTAGGCGTTTCTAGTCGTCCTAGACGATTTTAGACCTTATTTTGGAATCACCACATTTAGAGCATTAATCTTGATTTTCTCTGTGAAAAACTCAACCGGTTTTTAATTGGAATACCATTTATATTGACTCTACTTCAAAATAATAATGATTTGGACAATTTGTAATTTTTTTTAACTTATTTTATTTTTTTCATTTTTAGGCGTTTCTAGTCATCCTAGACGATTTTAGACCTTATTTTGGAATCACCACATTTAGAGCATAAATCTTGATTTCGACAATTTAAAATTTTTTTCAACTTTTTTAATTTTTTTTTCATTTTTAGGCGTTTCTAGTCGTCCTAGACGATTTTAGACCTTATTTTGGAATCACCACATTTAGAGCATTAATCTTGATTTTCTCTGTAAAAACTCAACCGGTTTTTAATTGAAATACCATTTATATTGACTCTACTTCAAAATAATTATGATTTCGACAATTTAAAATTTTTTTCACACCTTTTTTTTTTTTTTCATTTTTAGGCGTTTCTAGGCGTCCTAGACGATTTTGGACCTTATTTTGGAATCACCATATTTAGAGCATTAATCTTGATTTTCTCTGTGTAAACTCAACCGGTTTTTAATTGAAATACCTTTTGTATTGACTCTACTTCAAAATAATTATGATTTGGACAATTTATAATTTTTTTTCAACTTTATTTATTTCTTCGTTTTTAGGCGTTTCTAGTCGTCCTAAACGATTTTACACCTTATTTTGGAATCACCACATTTAGAGCATAAATCTTGATTTCGACAATTTAAAATTTTTTTTACTTTTTTTTTTTTTTTTTTCATTTTTAGGCGTTTCTAGTCGTCCTAGACGATTTTAGACCTTATTTTGCAATCACCACATTTAGAGCATTAATCTTGACTTTTTCTGTGAAAACTCAACCGGTTTTTAATTGGAATACCATTTATATTGACTCTACTTCAAAATAATTATGATTTCGACAATTTAAAATTTTTTTTTCACCTTTTTTTTTTTTTTCATTTTTAGGCGTTTCTAGTCGTCCTAGACGAATTAAGACTTATTTTGGAATCACCACATTAAGAGCATAAATCTTGATTTCGACAATTAAAAATTTTTTTTCAACTTTTTTTATTTTTTTCATTTTTAGGCGTTTCTAGTCGTCCTAGACGATTTTGGACCTTATTTTGGAATCACCACATTTAGAGCATTAATCTTGATTTTCTCTGTGAATAACTCAACCGGTTTTTAATTGCAACTATTTTGGACATTTAAAATTTTTTTCTTTTTTTTTTCATTTTAGCGTTCAGTCGTCCGACATACCATTTATATTGACTCTACTTCAAAATAATTATGATTTCGACAATTTAAAATTTTTTTTAACTTTTTTTATTTTTTTCATTTTTAGGCGTTTCTAGTCGTCCTAGACGATTTTAGACCTTATTTTTGGAATCACCACATTTAGAGCATTAATCTTGATTTTCTCTGTGAAAACTCAACCGGTTTTTAATTGAAATACCATTTATATTGACTCTACTTCAAAATAATTATGATTTGACAATTTAAAATTTTTTTCAACTTTTTTTTTTTTTTCATTTTTAGGCGTTTCTAGTCGTCCTAGACGATTTTAGACCTTATTTTGGAATCACCACATTTAGAGCATTAATCTTGATTTTCTCTGTGAAAACTCAACCGGTTTTTAATTGATATACCATTTATATTGACTCTACTTCAAAATAATTATGATTTCGACAATTTAAAATTTTTTTTCAACTTTTTTTTTTTTTCATTTTTAGGCGTTTCTAGTCGTCCTAGACAGATTTTGTACCTTATTTTTGGAATCACCACATTTAGAGCATTAATCTTGATTTTCTCTGTGAAAACTCAACCGGTTTTTAATTGGAATACCATTTATATTGACTCTACTTCAAAATAATTATGATTTCGACAATTTAAAATTTGTTTTCAACTTTTTTTTTTTTTTTCATTTTTAGGCGTTTCTAGTCGTCCTAGACGATTTTGGACCTTATTTTGGAATCACCACATTTAGAGCATTAATCTTGATTTTCTCTGTGAAAACTCAACCGGTTTTTAATTGGAATACCATTTATATTGACTCTACTTCAAAATAATAATGATTTGGACAATTTATAATTTTTTTTCAACTTTTTTTATTTTTTCATTTTTAGGCGTTTCTAGTCATCCTAGACGATTTTAGACCTTATTTTGGAATCACCACATTTAGAGCATAAATCTTGATTTCGACAATTTAAAATTTTCCGCAATTTAAACTTTTTTTCATTTTTTTTCATTTTTAGGCGTTTCTAGTCGTCCTAGACGATTTTAGACCTTATTTTGGAATCACCACATTTAGAGCATTAATCTTGATTTTCTCTGTAAAAAACTCAACCGGGTTTTTAATTGGAATACTATTTATATTGACTCTACTTCAAAATAATTATGATTTCGACAATTTAAAATTTTTTTTCACCTTTTTTTTTTTCATTTTTAGGCGTTTCTAGGCGTCCTAGACGATTTTGGACCTTAATTTGGAATCACCATATTTAGAGCATTAATCTTGATTTTCTCTGTGTAAACTCAACCGGTTTTTAATTGAAATACCTTTTGTATTGACTCTACTTCAAAATAATTATGATTTGGACAATTTATAATTTTTTTTCAACTTTATTTATTTCTTCGTTTTTAGGCGTTTCTAGTCGTCCTAAACGATTTTACACCTTATTTTGGAATCATCACCATATTAAAAGCATAAATTTTGATTTTAAAAAATTTAAATTTTTTAACTTTTTTTTTTTTTTTTCATTTTTAGGCGTTTCTAGTCGTCCTAGACGATTTTAGACCTTATTTTGCAATCACCACATTTAGAGCATTAATCTTGACTTTTCTCTGTGAAAACTCAACCGGTTTTTAATTGGAATACCATTTATATTGACTCTACTTCAAAATAATTATGATTTCGACAATTTAAAATTTTTTTTCACCTTTTTTTTTTTTTTCATTTTTAGGCGTTTCTAGTCGTCCTAGACGAATTAAGACTTATTTTGGAATCACCACATTAAGAGCATAAATCTTGATTTCGACAATTAAAAATTTTTTTCAACTTTTTTTATTTTTTCATTTTTAGGCGTTTCTAGTCGTCCTAGACGATTTTGGACCTTATTTTGGAATCACCACATTTAGAGCATTAATCTTGATTTTCTCTGTGAATACTCAACCGGTTTTTAATTGGAATACCATTTATATTGACTCTACTTCAAAATAATAATGATTTGGACAATTTATAATTTTTTTTTAACTTATTTTATTTTTTTTTTTATTTTTAGGCGTTTCTAGTCATCCTAGACGATTTTAGACCTTATTTTGGAATCACCACATTTAGAGCATAAATCTTGATTTCGACAATTTAAAATTTTTTTTCAACTTTTTTTTTATTTTTTTCATTTTTAGGCGTTTCTAGTCGTCCTAGACGATTTTAGACCTTATTTTGGAATCACCACATTTAGAGCATTAATCTTGATTTTCTCTGTGAAAACTCAACCGGTTTTTAATTGATATACCATTTATATTGACTCTACTTCATAATAATTATGATTTCGACAATTAAAAATTTTTTTCAACTTTTTTTATTTTTTCATTTTTAGACGTTTCTAGTCGTCCTAGACGATTTTAGACCTTATTTTATAATCACCACATTTAGAGCATTAATCTTGATTTTCTCTGTGCAAACTCAACCGGTTTTTAATTGAAATACCATTTATATTGACTCTACTTCAAAATAATTATGATTTGGACAATTTAAAATTTTTTTCACCTTTTTTTGTTTTTTCATTTTTAGGCGTTTCTAGTCGTCCTAGACGATTTTGGACCTTATTTTGGAATCACCGCATTTAAAGCATTAATCTTGATTATCTTTGTGAAAACTCAACCGATTTTTAATTGAAATACCATTTATATTGACTCTACTTCAAAATAATTATGATTTCGACAATTTAAAATTTTTTTTCAACTGTTTTTATTTTTTTTCATTTTTAGGCGTTCCTAGTCGTCCTAGACGATTTTACACCTTATTTTGGAATCACCACATTTAGAGCATTAATCTTGATTTTCTCTGTGAAAACTCAACCGGTTTTTAATTGGAATACCATTTATATTGACTCTACTTCAAAATAATAATGATTTGGACAATTTATAATTTTTTTTAACTTATTATATTTTTTCATTTTTAAGGCGTTTCTAGTCATCCTAGACGATTTTAGACCTTATTTTGGAATCACCACATTTAGAGCATTAATCTTGATTTTCTCTGTGAAAACTCAACCGGTTTTTAATTGAAATACCATTTATATTGACTCTACTTCAAAATAATAATGATTTGGACAATTTATAATTTTTTTTTAACTTATTTTATTTTTTTCATTTTTTAGGCGTTTCTAGTCATCCTAGACGATTTTAGACCTTATTTTGGAATCACCACATTGATTTCGACAATTTAAAATTTTTTTTCAACTTTTTTTTTTTACATTTTTAGACGTTTCTAGTCGTCCTAGACGATTTTAGACCTTATTTTATAATCACCACATTTAGAGCATTAATCTTGATTTTCTCTGTGCAAACTCAACCGGTTTTTAATTGAAATACCATTTATATTGACTCTACTTCAAAATAATTATGATTTGGACAATTTAAAATTTTTTTCACCTTTTTATGTTTTTTCATTTTTAGGCGTTTCTAGTCGTCCTAGACGATTTTGGACCTTATTTTGGAATCACCACATTTAAAGCATTAATCTTGATTATCTTTGTGAAAACTCAACCGATTTTTAATTGAAATACCATTTATATTGACTCTACTTCATAATAATTATGATTTCGACAATTTAAAATTTTTTTTCAACTTTTTTTATTTTTTCATTTTTAGACGTTTCTAGTCGTCCTAGACGATTTTGGACCTTATTTTGGAATCACCAGTTTTTAATTGGAATACCATTTATATTGACTCTACTTCAAAATAATAATGATTTGGACAATTTATAATTTTTTTTTAACTTATTTAATTTTTTCATTTTTCGGCGTTTCTAGTCATCCTAGACGATTTTAGACCTTATTTTGGAATCACCACATTTAGAGCATAAATCGTGATTTCGACAATTTAAAATTTTTTTTCAACTTTTTTTATTTTTTTTCATTTTTAGGCGTTTATAGTCGTCCTAGACGATTTTAGACCTTATTTTGGAATCACCACATTTAGAGCATTAATCTTGATTTTCTCTGTGAAAACTCAACCGGTTTTTAATTGAAATACCATTTATATTGACTCTACTTCAAAATAATTATGATTTCGACAATTTAAAATTTTTTTTTCAACTTTTTTTATTTTTTCATTTTTAGGCGTTTCTAGTCGTCCTAGACGATTTTACACCTTATTTTGGAATCACCACATTTAGAGCATTAATCTTGATTTTCTCTGTGAAAACTCAACCGGTTTTTAATTGGAATACCATTTATATTGACTCTACTTCAAAATAATAATGATTTGGACAATTTATAATTTTTTTTAACTTATTTTATTTTTTCATTTTTAGGCGTTTCTAGTCATCCTAGACCATTTTAGACCTTATTTTGGAATCACCACATTTAGAGCATAAATCTTGATTTCGACAATTTAAAATTTTTTTTCAACTTTTTTTTTTTTTTTTCATTTTTAGGCGTTTCTAGTCGTCCTAGACGATTTTAGACCTTATTTTGGAATCACCACATTTAGAGCATTAATCTTGATTTTCTCTGTGAAAACTCAACCGGTTTTTAATTGATATACCATTTATATTGACTCTACTTCATAATAATTATGATTTCGACAATTTAAAATTTTTTTTCAACTTTTTTTATTTTTTCATTTTTAGACGTTTCTTGTCGTCCTAGACGATTTTGGACCTTATTTTGGAATCACCAGTTTTTAATTGGAATACCATTTATATTGACTCTACTTCAAAATAATTATGATTTGGACAATTTATAATTTTTTTTTAACTTTTTTATTATTTCATTTTTAGGCGTTTCTAGTCGTCCTAGACGATTTTAGACCTTATTTTGGAATCACCACATTAAGAGCATTAATCTTGATTATCTCTGTGCAAACTCAACCGGTTTTTAATTGGAATACCATTTATATTGACTTTACTTCAAAATAATTATGATTTCGACAATTTAAAATTTTTTTTCCTACATTTTTTATTTTGTCATTTTTAGGCGTTTCTAGTCGTCCTAGACGATTTTAGACTTTATTTTGGAATCACCACATTTAGAGCATTAATCTTGATTTTCTCTGTGAAAACTCAACCATTTTTAATTGAAATACCATTTATATTGACTCTACTTCATAATAATTATGATTTCGACAATTTAAAATTTTTTTTCAACTTTTTTTATTTTTTCATTTTTAGACGTTTCTAGTCGTCCTAGACGATTTTGGACCTTATTTTGGAATCACCAGTTTTTAATTGGAATACCATTTATATTGACTCTACTTCATAATAATTATGTATTCGACAATTTAAAATTTTTTTCAACTTTTTTTAATTTTTTTATTTTTAGACGTTTCTAGTCGTCCTAGACGATTTTGGACCTTATTTTGGAATCACCACATTAAGAGCATTAATCTTGATTATCTCTGTGCAAACTCAACCGGTTTTTAATTGGAATACCATTTATATTGACTTTACTTCAAAATAATTATGATTTCGACAATTTAAAATTTTTTTCCTACATTTTTAATTTTGTCATTTTTAGGCGTTTCTAGTCGTCCTAGACGATTTTAGACTTTATTTTGGAATCACCACATTTAGAGCATTAATCTTGATTTTCTCTGTGAAAACTCAACCATTTTTAATTGAAATACCATTTATATTGACTCTACTTCAAAATAATAATGATTTGGACAATTTATAATTTTTTTTTAACTTATTTTATTTTTTCATTTTAAGGCGTTTCTAGTCATCCTAGACGATTTTAGACCTTATTTTGGAATCACCACATTTAGAGCATAAATCTTGATTTCGACAATTTAAAATTTTTTTTTCAATTTTTTTTTTTTTCATTTTTTTTGGCGTTTCTAGTCGTCCTAGACGATTTTAGACCTTATTTTGGAATCACCACATTTAGAGCATTAATCTTGATTTTCTCTGTGAAAACTCAACCGGTTTTTAATTGATATACCATTTATATTGACTCTACTTCATAATAATTATGATTTCGACAATTTAAAATTTTTTTTTCAACTTTTTTTAATTTTTTAATTTTTAGACGTTTCTAGTCGTCCTAGACGATTTTGGACCTTATTTTGGAATCACCAGTTTTAAATTGGAATACCATTTATATTCACTCTACTTCAAAATAATTATGATTTGGACAATTTATAATTTTTTTTTTAACTTTTTTTATTATTTCATTTTTAGGCGTTTCTAGTCGTCCTAGACGATTTTAGACCTTATTTTGGAATCACCACATTAAGAGCATTAATCTTGATTTTCTCTGTGAAAACTCAACCGGTTTTTAATTGATATACCATTTATATTGACTCTACTTCAAAATAACTATGATTTGGACAATTTATAATTTTTTTTTCAACTTTATTTATTTTTTCGTTTTTAGGCGTTTCTAGTCGTCCTAAACGATTTTACACCTTATTTTGGAATCACCACATTTAGAGCATTAATCTTGACTTTTTCTGTGAAAACTCAACCGGTTTTTAATTGGAATACCATTTATATTGACTCTACTTCAAAATAATAATGATTTGGACAATTTATAATTTTTTTTTAACTTATTTTATTTTTTCATTTTTAGGCGTTTCTAGTCATCCTAGACGATTTTAGACCTTATTTTGGAATCACCACATTGATTTCGACAATTTAAAATTTTTTTTCAACTTTTTTTATTTTTTCATTTTTAGACGTTTCTAGTCGTCCTAGACGATTTTTGACCTTATTTTATAATCACCACATTTAGAGCATTAATCTTGATTTTCTCTGTGCAAACTCAACCGGTTTTTAATTGAAATACCATTTATATTGACTCTACTTCAAAATAATTATGATTTCGACAATTTAAAATTTTTTTCACCTTTTTATGTTTTTTCATTTTTAGGCGTTTCTAGTCGTCCTAGACGATTTTGGACCTTATTTTGGAATCACCACATTTAAAGCATTAATCTTGATTATCTTTGTGAAAACTCAACCGATTTTTAATTGAAATACCATTTATATTGACTCTACTTCATAATAATTATGATTTCGACAATTTAAAATTTTTTTTCAACTTTTTTTATTTTTTCATTTTTAGACGTTTCTAGTCGTCCTAGACGATTTTGGACCTTATTTTGGAATCACCAGTTTTTAATTGGAATACCATTTATATTGACTCTACTTCAAAATAATAATGATTTGGACAATTTATAATTTTTTTTTAACTTATTTTATTTTTTCATTTTTAGGCGTTTCTAGTCATCCTAGACGATTTTAGACCTTATTTTGGAATCACCACATTTAGAGCATAAATCGTGATTTCGACAATTTAAAATTTTTTTTCAACTTTTTTTATTTTTTTTCATTTTTAGGCGTTTATAGTCGTCCTAGACGATTTTACACCTTATTTTGGAATCACCACATTTAGAGCATTAATCTTGATTTTCTCTGTGAAAACTCAACCGGTTTTTAATTGAAATACCATTTATATTGACTCTACTTCATAATAATTATGATTTCGACAATTTAAAATTTTTTTTCAACTTTTTTTATTTTTTCATTTTTAGACGTTTCTAGTCGTCCTAGACGATTTTGGACCTTATTTTGGAATCACCAGTTTTTAATTGGAATACCATTTATATTCACTCTACTTCAAAATAATTATGATTTGGACAATTTATAATTTTTTTTTAACTTTTTTTATTATTTCATTTTTAGGCGTTTCTAGTCGTCCTAGACGATTTTAGACCTTATTTTGGAATCACAACATTAAGAGCATTAATCTTGATTATCTCTGTGCAAACTCAACCGGTTTTTAATTGGAATACCATTTATATTGACTTTACTTCAAAATAATTATGATTTCGACAATTTAAAATTTTTTTCTACATTTTTTATTTTGTCATTTTTAGGCGTTTCTAGTCGTCCTAGACGATTTTAGACTTTATTTTGGAATCACCACATTTAGAGCATTAATCTTGATTTTCTCTGTGAAAACTCAACCATTTTTAATTGAAATACCATTTATATTGACTCTAACTTATTTTATTTTTTCATTTTTAGGCGTTTCTAGTCATCCTAGACCATTTTAGACCTTATTTTGGAATCACCACATTTAGAGCATAAATCTTGATTTCGACAATTTAAAATTTTTTTCAACTTTTTTTATTTTTTTCATTTTTAGGCGTTTCTAGTCGTCCTAGACGATTTTAGACCTTATTTTGGAATCACCACATTTAGAGCATTAATCTTGATTTTCTCTGTGAAAACTCAACCGGTTTTTAATTGATATACCATTTATATTGACTCTACTTCATAATAATTATGATTTCGACAATTTAAAATTTTTTTTCAACTTTTTTTATTTTTTCATTTTTAGACGTTTCTAGTCGTCCTAGACGATTTTGGACCTTATTTTGGAATCACCAGTTTTTAATTGGAATACCATTTATATTGACTCTACTTCATAATAATTATGTATTCGACAATTTAAAATTTTTTTTCAACTTTTTTTATTTTTTTATTTTTAGACGTTTCTAGTCGTCCTAGACGATTTTGGACCTTATTTTGGAATCACCACATTAAGAGCATTAATCTTGATTATCTCTGTGCAAACTCAACCGGTTTTTAATTGGAATACCATTTATATTGACTTTACTTCAAAATAATTATGATTTCGACAATTTAAAATTTTTTTCCTACATTTTTAATTTTGTCATTTTTAGGCGTTTCTAGTCGTCCTAGACGATTTTAGACTTTATTTTGGAATCACCACATTTAGAGCATTAATCTTGATTTTCTCTGTGAAAACTCAACCATTTTTAATTGAAATACCATTTATATTGACTCTACTTCAAAATAATAATGATTTGGACAATTTATAATTTTTTTTTAACTTATTTTATTTTTTCATTTTTAGGCGTTTCTAGTCATCCTAGACGATTTTAGACCTTATTTTGGAATCACCACATTTAGAGCATGAATCTTGATTTCGACAATTTAAAATTTTTTTTCAATTTTTTTTTTTTTTTTCATTTTTGGCGTTTCTAGTCGTCCTAGACGATTTTAGACCTTATTTTGGAATCACCACATTTAGAGCATTAATCTTGATTTTCTCTGTGAAAACTCAACCGGTTTTTAATTGATATACCATTTATATTGACTCTACTTCATAATAATTATGATTTCGACAATTTAAAATTTTTTTTCAACTTTTTTAATTTTTTAATTTTTAGACGTTTCTAGTCGTCCTAGACGATTTTGGACCTTATTTTGGAATCACCAGTTTTAAATTGGAATACCATTTATATTCACTCTACTTCAAAATAATTATGATTTGGACAATTTATAATTTTTTTTTAACTTTTTTTATTATTTCATTTTTAGGCGTTTCTAGTCGTCCTAGACGATTTTAGACCTTATTTTGGAATCACCACATTCAGAGCATTAATCTTGATTTTCTCTGTGAAAACTCAACCGGTTTTTAATTGATATACCATTTATATTGACTCTACTTCAAAATAATTATGATTTGGACAATTTATAATTTTTTTTCAACTTTATTTATTTTTTCGTTTTTAGGCGTTTCTAGTCGTCCTAAACGATTTTACACCTTATTTTGGAATCACCACATTTAGAGCATTAATCTTGACTTTTTCTGTGAAAACTCAACCGGTTTTTAATTGGAATACCATTTATATTGACTCTACTTCAAAATAATTATAATTTCGACAATTTAAAATTTTTTTTCAACTTTTTTTATTTTTTTCATTTTTAGGCGTTTCTAGTCGTCCTAGACGAATTAAGACCTTATTTTGGAATCACCACGTTAAGAGCATAAATCTTGATTTCGAGAATTTAAAATTTTTTTTCAACTTTTTTTATTTTTATTCGTTTCTAGTCGTCCTAGACGATTTTAGACCTTATTTTGGAATCACCACATACAGAGCATTAATCTTGATTATCTCTGTGCAAACTCAACCGGTTTTTAATTGGAATACCATTTATATTTACTTTACTTCAAAATAATTATGATTTCGACAATTTAAAATTTTTTTTCTACATTTTTTATTTTGTCATTTTTAGGCGTTTCTAGTCGTCCTAGACGATTTTAGACTTTATTTTGGAATCACCACATTTAGAGCATTAATCTTGATTTTCTCTGTGAAAACTCAACCATTTTTAATTGAAATACCATTTATATTGACTCTAATTCAAAATAATAACGATTTGGACAATTTATAATTTTTTTTTAACTTATTTTATTATTTAATTTTAAGGCGTTTCTAGTCGTCCTAGACGATTTTACACCTTATTTTGGAATCACCACTTTAAGAGCATTAATCTTGATTTTCCCTGTGAAAACTCAACCGGTTTTTAATTGATATACCATTTATATTGACTCTACTTCAAAATAATAATGATTTGGACAATTTATAATTTTTTTTTAACTTATTTTATTTTTTCATTTTTAGGCGTTTCTAGTCATCCTAGACGATTTTAGACCTTATTTTGGAATCACCACATTTAGAGCATAAATCTTGATTTTCTCTGTGAAAACTCAACCGGTTTTTAATTGATATACCATTTATATTGACTCTACTTCATAATAATTATGATTTCGACAATTTAAAATTTTTTTTCAACATTTTTTATTTTTTCATTTTTAGACGTTTCTAGTCGTCCTAGACGATTTTGGACCTTATTTTGGAATCACCAGTTTTTAATTGGAATACCATTTATATTCACTCTACTTCATAATAATTATGATTTGGACAATTTAGAATTTTTTTTTAACTTTTTTTATTATTTCATTTTTAGGCGTTTCTAGTCGTCCTAGACGATTTTAGACCTTATTTTGGAATCACCACATTAAGAGCATTAATCTTGATTATCTCTGTGCGAACTCAACCGGTTTTTAATTGAAATACCATTTATATTGACTTTACTTCAAAATAATTATGATTTCGACAATTTAAAATTTTTTTTCTACATTTTTTATTTTGTCATTTTTAGGCGTTTCTAGTCGTCCTAGACGATTTTAGACTTTATTTTGGAATCACCACATTTAGAGCATTAATCTTGATTTTCTCTGTGAAAACTCAACCATTTTTAATTGAAATACCATTTATATTGACTCTACTTCAAAATAATAAAGATTTGGACAATTCATAATTTTTTTTTAACTTATTTTATTTTTTCATTTTTAGGCGTTTCTAGTCATCCTAGACGATTTTAGACCTTATTTTGGAATCACCACATTTAGAGCATAAATCTTGATTTCGACAATGTAAAATTTTTTTTCAACTTTTTTTATTTTTTTCATTTTTAGGCGTTTTTAGTCGTCCTTGACGATTTTAGACCTTATTTTGGAATCACCACATTTAGAGCATTAATCTTGATTTTCTCTGTGAAAACTCAACCGGTTTTTAATTGGAATACCATTTATATTGACTCTACTTCAAAATAATAATGATTTGGACAATTTATAATTTTTTTTTAACTTATTTTTATTTTTCATTTTTAGGCGTTTCTAGTCATCCTAGACGATTTTAGACCTTATTTTGGAATCAATACATTTAGAGCATAAATCTTGATTTTCTCTGTGAAAACACAACCGGTTTTTAATTGATATACCATTTATATTGACTCTACTTCATAATAATTATGATTTCGACAATTTAAAATTTTTTTTCAACTTTTTTTTTTTTTTCATTTTTAGGCGTTTCTAGTCGTCCTAGACGATTTTGGACCTTATTTTGGAATCACCACATAAAGAGCATTAATCTTGATTATCTTTGTGAAAACTCAACCGATTTTTAATTGAAATACCATTTATATTGACTCTACTTCAAAATAATTATGATTTCGACAATTTAAAATTTTTTTCACCTTTTTTTTTGTTTTTTAATTTTTAGGCGTTTCTAGGCGTCCTAGACGATTTTAGACCTTAATTTGGAATCACCATATTTAGAGCATTATTCTTGATTTTCTCTGTGAAAACTCAACCGGTTTTTAATTGAAATACCATTTGTATTGACTCTACTTCAAAATAATTATGATTTCGACAATTTAAAATTTTTTTTCAACTGTTTTTATTTTTCATTTTTAGGCGTTTCTAGTCGTCCTAGACGATTTTGGACCTTATTTTGGAATCACCATATTTAGAGCATTAATCTTGATTTTCTCTGTGAAAACTCAACCGATTTTTAATTGAAATACCATTTATATTGACTCTACTCCAAAATAATTATGATTTGGACAATTTATATTTTTTTTTTTAACTTTATTTATTTTTTTCGTTTTTAGGCGTTTCTAGTCGTCCTAAACGATTTTACACCTTATTTTTGGAATCACCACATTAAGAGCATAAATCTTGATTTCGACAATTTAAAATTTTTTTTCAACTTTTTTTATTTTTTTAATTTTTAGGCGTTTCTAGTCGTCCTAGACGATTTTAGACCTTATTTTGGAATCACCACATTTAGAGCATTAATCTTGATTTTCTCTGTGAAAACTCAACCGGTTTTTAATTGATATACCATTTATATTGACTCTACTTCATAATAATTATGATTTCGACAATTAAAATTTTTTTTCAACTTTTTTTATTTTTTCATTTTTAGACGTTTCTAGTCGTCCTAGACGATTTTAGACCTTATTTTGGAATCGCCACATTTAGAGCATTAATCTTGATTATCTTTGTGAAAACTCAACCGATTTTTAATTGAAATACCATTTATATTGACTCTACTTCAAAATAATTATGATTTGGACAATTTAAAATTTTTTTTCAACTTTTTTTATTATTTTATTTATAGGCGTTTCTAGTCGTCCTAGACGATTTTACACCTTATTTTGGAATCACCACATTTAGAGCATTAATCTTGATTTTCTCTGTGAAAACTCAACCGGTTTTTAATTGGAATACCATTTATATTGACTCTACTTCAAAATAATAATGATTTGGACAATTTATAATTTTTTTTTAACTTATTTTATTTTTTTCATTTTTAGGCGTTTCTAGTCATCCTAGACGATTTTAGACCTTATTTTGGAATCACCACATTTAGAGCATAAATCTTGATTTCGACAATTTAAAATTTTTTTCAACTTTTTTTTTTTTTTTTCATTTTTAGGCGTTTCTAGTCGTCCTAGACGATTTTAGACCTTATTTTGGAATCACCACATTTAGAGCATTAATCTTGATTTTCTCTGTGAAAACTCAACCGATTTTTAGTTAAAATACCATTTATATTGACTCTTCTTCAAAATAATTATGATTTCGACAATTTAAAATTTTTTTCTCCTTTTTTTTTGTTTTTTCATTTTTAGGCGTTTCTAGGCGTCCTAGACGATTTTGGACCTTATTTTGGAATCACCAGTTTTTAATTGGAATACCATTTATATTCACTCTACTTCATAATAATTATGATTTGGACAATTTATATTTTTTTTTTTTAACTTTTTTTTTATTTCATTTTTTAAGACCTTATTTTTGAATCACCACACTAAGAGCATTAAACTTGATTTTTTCTTTGTAAAATCTCCCGGTTTTTAATTGGAATACCATTTATATTGACTTTACTTCAAAATAATTATGATTTGGATAATTTATAATTTTTTTTCAACTTTTTTTCTTTTTTAGGCGTTTCTAGTCGTCCTAGACGATTTTAGACCTTATTTTGGAATCACCACATTAAGAGCATTAATCTTGGTTTTCTCTGTGAAAACTCAACCGGTTTTTAATTGGAATACCATTTATATTGACTCAACTTCAAAATAATTATGATTTCGACAATTTAAAATTGTTGTTCAACTTTTTTTATATTTTCATTTTTAGGCGTTTCTAGTCGTCCTAGACGATTTTAGACCTTATTTTGGAATCACCACACTAAGAGCATTAATCATGATTATCTCTAATCCTTTTTAATTGATACCATTTATATTGAACTCAATAATATTTGACATTATTTTAATTTCACAATTTATTTATATTTCATGACTACCATTTAAATTATTTGAATCACCATTACTTGATTATAATTATGATTTCGACAATTTAAAATTTTTTTTCAACTTTTTTTATTTTTCCATTTTTAGGCGTTTCTAGTCGTCCTAGACGATTTTGGACCTTATTTTGAATACAATTTAAATAATCTTGATTTTCTCTGTGAAAACTCAACCGGTTTTTAATTGAAATACCATTTATATTGACTCTACTTCAAAATAATTATGATTTCGACAATTTAAAAATTTTTTTCCATTTTTTTCTATAACATAATCACTTTTTTGTTTTTCATTTCAATTTAAGATTTTTGATCCTAGATTTTAGATCCTTATTTTGGAATCACCACATTTAGAGTTTTGATCTTGATTTTCTCTGTGAAAACTCAACCGATTTTTAATTGAAATACCATTTATATTGACTCTACTTCAAAAATAATTATGATTTCGACAATTTAAAATTTTTTTTTTTTATATTTTCATTTTTTTTCTAGTCGTTCTAGACGATTTTGGACCTTATTTTGGGATCACCACACATTCAAAACCTTTGATCTTGATTTAATAATTATGATTTCGACAATTTTAAATTTTTTTTTTAATTTTTATTTTTTTCATTTTTAGGCGTTTCTAGTCGTCCTAGACGATTTTAGAACCTAATTTTGGAATCACCACATTTCAGCTTTGATCTTGATTTTCTCTGTGAAAACTCAACCGATTTTTAATTGGAATACCATTTATATTGACTCTACTTCAAAATAATTATGATTTCGACAATTTAAAATTTTTTTCAACTTTTTTTGTTTTTCCATTTTTAGGCGTTTCTAGTCGTTCTAGACGATTTTGGACCTTATTTTGGAATCACCACATTTCAAGCTTTGATCTTGATTTTCTGTGAAACTCAACCGATTTTTAATTGGAATACCATTTATATTGACTCTACTTCAAAATAATTATGATTTCGACAATTTAAAATTTTTTTCAACTTTTTTTGTTTTTTCCATTTTTAGGCGTTTCTAGTCCGGTTCTTGGACCTTATTTTGGAATCACCACATTTCAAGCTTTGATCTTGATTTAAATAATTATGATTTCGACAATTTAAAATTTTTTTTTTCTTTTTTTTTTTATCATTTTTAGGCGTTTCTAGTCGTCCTAGACGATTTTAGACCTTATTTTGGAATCACCACATTTCAAGCTTTGATCTTGATTTTCTCTGTGAAAACTCAACCGATTTTTAATTGGAATACCATTTATATTTACTCTACTTCAAAATAATTATGATTTCGACAATTTAAAATTTTTTTCAACTTTTTTTGTTTTTTCAGTTTTTAGGCGTTTCTAGTCGTTCTAGACGATTTTGGACCTTATTTTGGAATCACCACATTTTAAGCTTTGATCTTGATTTT
>JAECXC010000120.1:0-11263 GCA_018152125.1 Drosophila dunni | reverse complement strand
TGTGCATACACATACTTTTCAAACGAATGTGTATTTGTATGTATAACATGTAAATGTTGATAATCGGAATGTTTTTGAAAGTGGCGCGTGGTGCAACTGGTAGAGTTGCGGCGCGATGTGAAATATTTGTCTGAGGGTCGTAAGTTCGAATGCTGACAATAAGAAATACAAATTTAATTTTTTTTTTAATATCAAAATGTACATATTGTATCGAAGTTTGCCTAACCATTTAAATTTCTCGCAAATATCGCCAAGCACGATCAATCACTATCGATAAGCGAGCCTGATGCACCTAATGCACAGCTGCATTTTTAGAAGAAGAATTCTAACCTTGACACGCTGTATTAGTTATAAGAAAAAGTTTAGTGAATAAGAAAATAATGTCATGTTCTGACTGCACGTGTTGTCTCCAATTGGTCACCAAGATCTGCGGCCCTATTGTTTGCCGGCGTATATATTGCATAAAGGCTTCCTGACTTAAAGAAGAAGTACCGCTCTGCTAACCGTGTTGACGCTGCCCTTCACTTAAGGCTGTTTTCGCTACTTTGGTGTCAGGTGTGGTGTCTAGTGTCCTACAAGAGCACGTTATTATCTTACGCAGGTTAAGTTTATTTCAAATTTTTGCCACGTCCCTCACCGCCCCCGCAATAAGCAAAAAACCAGACACACCTCGAAAAAAAATGTAGTTTTAGGCAAATAACTCAGTAACTATGGCACTTAGGAACACCATTTCTGCTTGCTAGAGTTGCTAGAGAGAGCCTTAATGCAATGCCACGCCCCCTTTTCTCATAAAAGCTAAAAAACGTTCAAAATTTCAAGCTCAAAATTTGCAGGATTTAGGGCATTTAGTCAAATAGTACAGTGTTTATAATTAATTATTCGAAGAGAGGAATATCATATCAAACTATATTCCAAGCGGCGTTAAAATCCGTCAATTAACAAAAAAGTTATTAGGTTAGAAAGTTTATGTAATTTAGCTGCAATTTCGCCTCCTGTGTGACGTCAGCGCTGCTCGCAGACGCTGCGTCGCTGCGACGTTGCGACGCCGCCGTGCCGACCAGTGCCAGGCACGCATACATACATATGTGCATACACATAATTTCAAACGAGTGTGTACTTGTATGTATAACATGTAAATGCGAATAAGCGGAACTTGCTTGAAAATAGCGCGTGGTGCGAATGGTAGAGTTACAGCGCGATGTGAAATCGTTGCCTGAGGGTCGTAGGTTCGAATGATGGCAATGAGAATTGCTAATTTAATTTTTTTTTTAAAGATCAATTCAAACTCGAAGCACAATGCCGCCGTCGACCAGTGGGTGCCGCGCTCAACATGACAGAGTCAATTACTACGAACTCTCAGCAAACGACGAGATGGAACGGACGTCGATTCGACAGAACCGATCAGCCTTCCCTTCATTCACCGTCGGAAAACTAAAACCAACCTACCTTTCGGGGCGAAGGTTGGTTGCGAACACCAATCTCCCCAAAGTGCAAAGGTTTAAAACCGACGCAGAAACTTCGAAGACAACTCACACCCCTGGCCGAAGCCCCATTTTTTTCGCCAACACTGATTGCCGCTTGTCCGAGCACCTCGTATTTTGAATCAACGTTACCGTTAGAGTGTGTCGCGGTATTTATTGATTCATCTACACATCATTTATCTAATTGGAGCAGCCAGTAGGATAACATTTAATTGTGGATCCTGATGCAATAACTAAGTTATTAATTCTTATCCCTTTTACTGTTATCCGATAAAAACAACTACCGCAAAGGCAACCCCAGCGACGATTAATGTCGCGTCAAGTTTTAATAAAACCTCGACAGTGACGTGTACACCAAAAATTCGCGTTTTGCCAAAGCCACGGTAGTTCGAAAACAAACTTGAAAGTTATTCAAGAAGACGCAATAGAATTCGGAGGGAAAATAAATCCAAGTTTACTTGGTTATCTCAATAACATTCGAAAGTGCTATCGGTGCAAACAAATTAAACAAACTAGATAGCCAAGTTATAAACTAAGTGAGCATTAACGAACATTAGTGATACTAAAAGTGAAAATTATTTAGAAAAATTAAACAATTATGAAAAGTAGTTAAACAATTAAGAAAAATAAAAACTTAAACAAAAAGTGAAAAAAATATAAAATTAAACAAATTTCAACAATAAAATCAAAACGGAAGGAGGGGCAGTAGCCGTATCAACCCTTTCCAGCTTGGCACAAGTTATAAATCAACTAAAAGATGTTGAAAAATTCAAGGGAGATAAAAACACTCTCTACACGTTTTTTAATCGAATTGATTGCATCTTGGCATTATACAACACCAACGATGTACGTCAACAGTCGATCATATTTGGCCTCGTGGAGCGTTGCATCAGTGCTGATGTTATGCTATCCCTTGGCATAAATAATGTCAACACTTGGACAGATCTTCCGAAGCAATTAGTGCTCAACTATAAAACCCAGACGAACAACCACATCCTTCTGGAGGACTTCAGGAACACATCTTTTAAGGGGAACGTTCACGAATTTCTGGAGGAAGCTGAACAGCGCAGGTCTTTTTGATCAACCTTGCCAAAATTGTAATTCCACTAAAGCAAAACAAGAAAAAGATTTAAAGCCACTCCCAACCAATCTCCATTTTCAAAAATTTTCAACATTTCTTCAACCAAATAATACACCATATGTTTCATATCCAAGTCATTCACCATATTATCAACAACCATTTCATCCATTACAACAACATTACAACAAGCCTTACACTAACAAATACTTAACTCGACCATTACCATCCGTACAAAATCCGACAAGACCAGTACAATTTCCACCTAGACAAAATTTTCGTCAAAACTTATTTGACCAAAGCCGTTTTGGACAAATCCAGACTGCTACTTTACAAAAGGCTCCGGTTAATAATATACCTGGTGTTCCACATCCACCAATGAAACGCTCTAGATCAGCAACAAGAAAGAAAAGTACAGTCGAGCACGCCCGTCCGTATAATACTCTCTGCATTTTAATCCCGATTAAATTATTAAAATCGGTATCGAGATATTACAATGTGCAGTACTTCCATCAAAACACCGTGAAACAAAAACAATCTAAGAAAAATCAAACATCTGTTTTTATGCGAATACACATACGTTTGACATTATATGTATGTATGTGTGTATTCGGCGCGGCCAGCGTCTGCGGGCTGCGCTGACGCCACACAAGCAGAGAAAACGTTCGATCACGCTTGTATGTTTCTGTCTCGCTTGCACTCATACCTTGATATGGCGTTCAATTATCAATATTATAACTCTTCTAGTTTTCTTTTTTGTATTCCGAATTTAATGCGTCTTTTCAGAATAGTTTGATATAGTTAGCCTCCACGCGAATTATACAATTACAATGATGTACTATATGAACAAATGACTAAAAACGGAACGAAAGTTGAGAATTTTTGTTTTGTATTGTGGGAAAAAAAGGGGCGTGGCAGTCAAAAATTTCAAATGCCAATGCATTTGCGCTGTCGCTAGGAACCTCCATACCAGAATTGGTGATCCTAGGTGCCATGGTTTCTGAGATATTCTAGTTTTTTGCTCATTGTGGGTGAATGGGGCGTGGCATCGAAAAAAAAAAATTCTTGTATTCACTGACTAAATATGTGATCGATTGACACCAAGCTCGAACTTGTAGCTCTTACTATCTCTGAAATATGTTTGTTCATACGGACAGACGGACAGACAGACGGACATGGCTATATCGACTCGGCTTGTGATGCTGATCAAAAATATATATACTTTATGGGGTCTGCCACGCCTCCTTCTGCCTGTTACATACTTTTGCACAAACCCAATATACTCTTGCAGAGAGTATAATAATATTCATGGTAATAAAATTATTAATGTCAATCAATGTACGAATAAATGACATAATTTTAAGCGACAATTACTTACAACCCGAAGTAGATCTAACACCTTTGTATCCACCAAAAGAAATAATCAAAGTTAAGCCTATCAAACATAACGACATTGTAAAACTTGTATCCCAATATAATGCCCAGAAGTTCTGCGCTACGGTATCGGATGCGACCCTGCGATCTTATGAGCTCCTGACGGCGATTCTAAAGAAAAACTTTACGTTAAGTCCACAAGCAGGATATCACGAGTTTGATAACCGAGTCCAGGGTTCCAAAGAATCTTTGGAGGATTTTGCAATGGACCTGCAGTGTTTAGGCCGCGCAGTGTTGGGAGAGCTGCCAATCTCCACCTACGATAGCATTCTTGTGCAGATTGTGCTGATTTTATCCACCAAACCACGGACACTACGGGAAGCACTCGAAGCACAATGCCGCCGTCGACCAGTGGTTGCCGTGCTCAACATGACAGTCAATTACTACGAACTCTCAGCAAACGACGAGATGGAACGGACGTCGATTCGACAGAACCGATCAGCCTTCCCTTCATTCACCGTCGGAAAACTAAAACCAACCTACCTTTCGGGGCGAAGGTTGGTTGCGAACACCAATCTCCCCAAAGTGCAAAGGTTAAAAACCGACGCAGCAACTTCGAAGACAACTCACACCCCTAGCCGAAGTCCCATTTCTTTCGCCAACACTGATTGGCGCTTGTCCGAGCACCTCTCCGCACAGTCGAAGCCGCCGAAGTCATTTGTTTCCGGCTTGAGACTCCTATATAGTGACATATTCATTATGAGTATATCTACACTATACATAACAATAATCTAAACACCGAATTATTATACATAACAATAATACATAGCTTAATCCAAATACCGAATTCCATATCCCCCAATTATAAACATTCCCAAGTCTAGCCGGCGCATCTCCCCCAATCGATCAGCATCGATTGCATATCACATAATCAGCATATTTTGGTTCCCAGCTTTAAGCTGAGATAACGCGCAACGCTTGGTTCCCAGCTACCAGCGGTCACCCCAATATTGTAAACATTAAATCCTCAGTCGACAGAACTTTCATTATTATTTATTAAGCAGATATCTGTTAGTCTTAATAATGTAACGAAGTTTTTCTAACCATTTAAATTTCCCGCAAATATCGCCAAGCACGATCGGTCACTATCGATCTATCGATAAGCGGACCTGATGCACAGCTGCATTTTTAGAAGAAGAATTCTAACCTTGACACCCTGTATTAGTTCTGAGAAAAGTTTAGTAAAAAAGAAGAAAATAAAGTGAGGTTCTGACTGCACGTTTTTTGTTTCCAATTGATCACCAAGATCTGCGCCCATATTGTTCGCCGGCGTATATATTGATTTCCGGCTACCTGACTAAAAGAAGAAGTACCGCTCGGCTAAACGTGGTGACGCTTCCCTTTACTTAAGCCAGTTTTCGCTTCAATATAAATTTTATTTTTAAATTTCGTTATGGAAATTTAAATTTAAATTAAATACAAATGCGCATTACTATGGGAGTTCGTGTTCTTCTACAGTCGACTCGATCGACTCATTCAAATAACTTGCTCAAAGTGCTAGGTATTTAAAAAACACTCTGGTCTTACTCAAAGTGTAAGAACGGAAAACTCACTGACAAGTGAACGATTACTGCTACCTTATCTGCTACTTTCCTACCAGTGCGACTACCAGGGTAACCTATACCATACGTTTCAATTTGCTTATTCCAGTTATGCAATTGTTACTTGTTATACTTATTCTACTTTCAGTGCATACTAAAGTCCCCCCTCTTTATCCGCCTGGGCCAGCGTCACTCGCCCTTCCCCAAGGCGAGCTCGAGGCCTGCAGGGGAGTCCAAGGTTTCGTCATCGTCTTCTGGATTCTGGAAATAAGGTTTAAGTGTGGTTAAGTTGGCCACCAGCTTCTCACCCTCGCAAGTGAGACGCACGATGCTGGGGGAGGTGAAGCTAGCTACCCTGTAGGGTGCATCGTATTTCGGGGCCAATTTGGCAGCGAAACCTTCTGGTGGGTTGGACAGCTGGTGCTGTGTTACCATGACCTCTGCTCCGACCGTGGGTGGCCATTCCCTTCTCCGGAGGTTGTAGTGGTTCCCCTGGTCCATCGATGCCTTCTGTGGGTTGTTCCGTACGATCTCGAATACTTCTTGTAGCTTCTTCTCCTTATCCTGTGGGCCTACAGGGTTCGTGGCCGGGTGTTTCCTCGTCATATAGTGCTGCCAGAAGGCGAGGTTCTTTGCGTTGCACGAGGAACGAGGGGCTGAATCCTGTCGAGTACGCCACGCTGGAATTGACCGGTACCGTAATTTCGGGCAGCAGTTCGTCCCACGTCACTCGATGAAATGCGCTATCATGGACTTTACCGTAAGTCCCTGCGATTTTATTCGGGACAGTAAGGAGCCGTGTACTGTAGAGTCACTCCCAGAGACTCCATGTACCTCTTGAAGGCTGTGCTCGTGAACTGGACTCCATTGTCACAAACGATGGTTTTTGGTACTCCGAACTGGCCCAGATTCCTGTATAATTTCCCGTTCTCTTCGACGTTGTCCGGGAATTTCTCTGGCTTTGTCCTTATCCTATCCCGCATTTATCCTTTAATTCCTGCAGTGCCTTCTCCTGTGCCTCTCCCCAGGCCCACTTGTGGCCTTTTCTGAGGAGGGATGTCATCAGTTTCATCAGTGTGGCGAAGTTCGGCACTTACCGCCTGTACCATGATGCCATTCCTAGGCATTGGCGTAGTGTATTTAGGTTGTGGGGATCTTGAAGGTTCCGGATCTCATCGACCTTGTCGGGTTCTGTACAGATCCTTCACCGCTTACCTCATGACCTAAGTACGCCAGCCTCTTCTGGAAGAACGTAGTCGTTGGAATACCTCCTTCAGATTCGCAGCGTGTTGCTCCTTCGTGGCTCCCGTAACCACGATGTCGTCCGTTGCTTCCGCAAAGGAAATTATTCTTTGCTAAATCAACTGATTCTTGCTACTGACTCACCAAAAATTAAAAACATAGCTGTCGAGTATTTTACAACATTTTAAACTCAATCTTTGATGTCTGCATTCCATTCTAGAAAATTATCTCGTTCGCTGCAAGAATCAGTTTGCGCGTGATCCTAAACAATTCTTTAGTTTTGTTAATTCTAAACGTAAATCTAGTACCTTACCCAATTCCTTCTTTTTCAATTCCCGTAAAGTAATCGATGATTCGGCTGCTTCCGATCTCTTCGACAATGTACCCTTAAAACGCATACTTTTAGTTGAAGATCTTAGCGTTCTCTTTGATAATAAATTAAGTTTCACACATCATATCTCCACAATTGTTTATAAAGCCTAGGGCACTCTTGGATTTATTAAACGCTGGTCTAAGGAATTTAATGATCCCTTCGTCACTAAACTTCTTTATACATCCCTTGTCCGACCCATTCTAGAATATTGTTCATGTGTCTGGTCTCCTCAACATGCTCATACTCAAGATTTAATTGAGTCGGTGCAAAAGCAGTTTTTACTTTTTGTACTTCGCGGACCTAATTGGGACCCTAACCTTCGTCTTCCATCCTACACCAACAGGCTTTTACTCCTCGATCTTCCGTCCCTTATTAAACGCAGGAAAGTTCTTGGAGTTATTTTTCTTCATATACATATAATTGGCGATATCTGCTCCCCATCCCTCTTAGAACGCCTTAATTTTAACATTCCAACCAGGGCAAACAGGTACTACATCCCTTTATTTCTTCCTACATGCACTACTGACTACGCTTTGCACAATCGTTTTCGGGTACTATGCGCTAATTATAATCAATACTATAGAATAATTGATACATCTCTCTCTCTTTTCCAACTTAAAGCTTCACTTTTTAGCCAACTCCGTTAAATCCCTGATTTCCATGGGCAGTATGTTTGGAATCCCTTCCATTCATGAGTCCCTTTAAATCAGAGATCTTTCGTGTTAGTTTTGGCACACATTTTTATTGATCTGATTGGGTTTTTCTGGGTTTTTCCCAATCCTCGCAACAAATGTTGGATCAATTTCAGTGTTTTTTATCCCCAGATTAACTATTAACTATTAATTAATTTATCTTTCAATTAATTTACCTTTTCAGTTAAAATAAATTTCTACCTTCTAAAAATTATTAATATTAATTTTAATTACATTTATAAACTTATTTTTGGTTAATACTCGCGACTGATTTTAGTCTGCGTTAATAAATAAATAAATAAATAAATAAGCGAAGGCGAAGACTCCATCTCTGGTCCTATAACTGTGTCCAAGGCTCTCTGGAAGGTTGCTCCTGCCGAATGTAGGCCAAATGGCATCACTCTCCATTGGAACAATCATCTCCCAGGCACGGTTGAAGCTGTGCATTCACGGCTATCCGCAGCAACAGGGATCTGACAGTATCCGTGCTTCAGGTCCAGCGAGGGAGTCTGAGGGACTGGATAAGCATCCGGGATGGAGTGCGTGTTGAGCTGTCGGTAGTCCACTCATATTCGGCACTCCCCAGTCTATTTCTTTACCAAGACTATCGGAGCGCTGTGCGGACTGCGCGACTTCTCGATGGCACCTGCTCGGATAAGCTCGTCAATCACATTCTGCATCGCTGGGTTCTTCGGGAAGTAGCGCTGCTTTAAAGGCTTGTCGTCTCTCATGCGCATGCTGTGTTCTGCGATGTGAGAGACCCCCGACAACCTCTCGAACGACGCCAACTTCCTCTAAGAAATTACTCACTTCGGGCTCGGGCTCGAGGTCGCCGGCCACTCCGCGTCCTCAGCTTTGGACTGCTTCGCCTCTTCTTCTTCTTCTGCTTCCTTCAACCGCGCCCCCGTGGTGGCCTCAGCGCTTCGCCCCCGGCGCTCTAACAACTTTGTCTTCCAGTTTTAATATTGACTCACCCGTTGCATTATCGTCTGTCTTGCCTCATCCGCCAGCCGTAGCCTAGCCTCCACCTGGAGCCTTTCGCCTTCACATTTCGCTTTTGTAGCCATTCCTCGCTTACAAAGCTACGTGGTGCTCCAGTGTCGATTGTGGACGTCGCCTCGGGGCCGCCGATCGTCACTCGTGCATTCTTTGCCATTTCGACCTTGCTTCTCGCAAAGCCGACAAAAGAGCATTTGTGCGTTGCTACACTCCCGGGCGAAGTGTCCGCATCTGTGCCATGCCCGTCGCGGGTCGACGGCGCTGTGCGCCGTTCCCCTTGCGGAACGGGTTCGGCTGCCTGGTTCTCGCCCCTGCAAAAGCTGACTCATCCTTGCTTCTCGTTCTTCCGCACCCTGCTCGTGGAGGGTTTCGAATTCGGTTGCCATCTGCGTCAGAAGCGCTAGTGTTGCGAAGTCGTGCCTGCGCACATACAACCGATAGTCTGGGGCTGCGTTCTCGTATATTCCATTCAGTTCCTGCGCCGTACTGTATCCTGCGCGTAAGTTCAGCAGGTATTTTTGAATTTATTATTTGGGCGCTGCCAGTGCGAGCGTATCTGATCCTCGAAGCAATAAAGAGGTAGGAAGAAGTCAAGAAAGTCTGTCCGCAACGCTACGCAAGAGGCGGTCCACAGCCCGCTTGTTAAAAACCAGGCTGCTGCCTGGACGACCATCATTTCGCTCATGGCAGTTGGCATGTGGTTCATGTCGATCCTGTACGTCGCAGGCCGATGTTCGAGGATTTCTTAAAATCCCTGCGGATCCTCTTGGCCGCCGTACCTGACTCCCTATTGCGCACCTGGTCAGCCACTCCTCTTCCCATATTGGGCCTCCAACTCGGCGAGTCTGTTCCGGGATTCCCCGCTATGGCCCCCGCCTTGTATGAACGAAGCCACTCGCTTCCTCAATTCTTCTACGCGGCCTTCCCTATCTAGGGTCGAATTCTTGCTATCGCCATCAACTCCTCCTTTTCGACGGTAATACACCCATCCTACCCCAAAACTATATCAAGGGACTCAACTGGTTCCATTTCGGATGGGTTGTCTGGCTTTTCGCGAAAGTAACCAAAAGAAAGAACTCTGGTTCTCTTTCTATTCTTAATTCCTCGGTTTGAATTGCACTTTTCCTCGATGAATCCCGTAACGAAACCTGAAGAAGAAATTCCCTTGATGAATTCCGTGGGGGGAAGAACGGGCCGAAAAGCCCTTGAATTCGGTGAGGAAGAGCGGGAGAAAAGTTCTTCGATGAATTAGATGAGGAAACCAGGCGAAATTCATCGATGAATTTTCCCCATCTTAATCTCCCAAAGTGTCCCAGTACATAAAAAGAAATTGTTAATTAAAAGAAATGACAAACAAAAAAATTTCTTCTTCCCTTTTTTTTTTTTTTTTTTTTTTTTGAAAAATTTTTTTTTTTTATATCCATTTCTACATGGCCTCAGGCCCACTGTAGTTTTTGTCCACTTCTATGTGGCCTTTGGCCGACTGTGGTTTTTTTTCACTTTTATGCGGCCTCGTGGCCAGTGTGGTTTTCATCGACTTTTATGCGGCCTCTGACACACTGTGGTTTTCATCCGTTTTTATATGGCGTATGGCCCATTGTGGGTTTTGGTCACTTTTAAATGGCCGCTGGCCCACTGTGGTTTTCAACCACTTTTATACAGCCCAGCAACACCTGTCTGTTTGCGAACTCCACGCTGGCCATGCCAAACCACACGCTCCCTTTATATACCTCTCGCTCAAATGCTGGTTTTGAGCGGAAGCTTTTTGCGCCGCTATGTCACCAGGGTTAGGGTGTTGCCTGATATATTAGTCTCGCCGACGCCGCACACTTGTCTTTATATATTTTTTTTCTTTTTTTTCTAACGAAAAACCAACCTGTATGCGACTGGCGGCCAGCTACGTTAGAAAAAGTAAATTTCATGCAATTAAAAAAAAAAACAAAATTTTCTCCTTTTATACCTTCTGCAGAGGTATATTGTTTGTCACGGGAAGCCAAAACGCAATGAATGTGAGGCGTTTCCAACCACATAAAGTATATGGTATATTTCCATCAGCATCAACAGCCGCAGGCCTGATGGCGCCATGTCCGCCCGTCCGTCTGTCCGTCTGTCTGTCCGTCTTGCCCGTCTGTTTCTGAAGTGCGAATCCAATTCCTCAGTTTTAAAGCTATCTTAATGAAACTTGGTACAGATGTGTGGCCTTCTGCACGCAAGATCATTTGTAAAAATCGGACAGATCGGATTACGATATCGCTATAGCTCCCATAGAACAACGGTCGAAATGCATGAAATGAAATGATATGTATGAACATTTCTTAAAAGCTGCAACCAAAATATGTGCTGATTATGGATTTGCAACGATGCTGCATCGATCAGGAGACGCCCTGCTGTGGCTAGACGGCTCTTTGTTTAAAATTGCCGAA
>JAECXC010001182.1:0-30051 GCA_018152125.1 Drosophila dunni | reverse complement strand
CTACCATATAAATTCTCTATTGCAATATTTTCCATTAAATTTTCATGTGAAGCCAACCATTAACTTCATGATTTCTATAAAGCTCAGTACCAAAACACCAGATCTGCCAATTTCTAATGCTACGCTTGCATGACGGAGTATGGTTATGCGTTTGGTATAATATGAAAGGTTTCAATTCATCGTTTGTTGGATTTTTTTCGTCGTACTAAATTGATCAACAAACTGTACAACAGGCGGACAAGTGGAAGGATTGCTAGCATCAATCAGAGGGGCATCCTTTAACCAAAACATTCCATGAATGTTTGGTGAACCCCTATGTTGGAATTCTACTCGCCAATAATACTTATACTCAGAATGTTGGCCGAAAGTGCCACCATCCTTCTTCACAACTTTCAAAAGCTGCCTATATCTGTAATCAAAATACTTAGCACATGTAACTGGGTCTGACCTAATCAGTTCTACAACTTCAGACCTTTCTAAGCAAGCTGCCTCTTCTTCGGTTAGAACTTCCTTCCTAACTGTTTTCTTCAAAATAACTACAAGTTTTAACCACCTACTTTCTGCAGCAGAGAGCGTTATGAAGAAAGGAGTTATGCCGAATTGCCTTATCATGGCCATTACCTAATTCTTCTCTGCTTCCCAATGCGCAGGAGACGAGCGAATGCCTTTTAAAATTTTGAATCCCTCATCAAACTGAACTAATCTATCTATTTCTTCATCATTAATGGCCTATCTAAGGGCTTATCTACCCTACAAGCCCTTCTATCAAACTTCCTAAGCTCTGATCTAATAATTTTTGTGTAGCTTTCTACACAATTTCTTTTCACTCCTGCATAAATCGTGGGAAAGGACAACTCCTCTGAATCACAATCAGTTATCATGTCCAGAGGCCGTTGTCCTTCCCCAGGTGTTGCAGCTAAAATACTACCATCTAAATTCTCTATTGCAATATTTTCCATTAAGTTTTCATGTGAAGCCAACCATTAATTTCATGCTTTCTATAAAGCTCAGTACCTACTAAATACCTAACTGCATCAACAACGCGAGATGGAGATATAGTTTCCACCATAAAGCTGTGACGATATTCTAATCTACGTTTGAGGTGGAGCTGAAAAACATCTGCGTCACAGAAAGCCCTTAAAAGGGAAGTTACGACATTCGGAACTGGAATTGCTACATTAACTACATCTCCTTTATTTGCTATTTTGCCGATCATAATCTAAAGATGTTATGATCATGAAATGAATTATTTGACATTCGTTTGGAGACCGTACCATACCGACTATCCTGAAAGATGCATTAAAATTAAACTTTGAACAAGAGAGCTATCACTTTCCAAAATTTATTATATTTAACTGCAATATCACTGTATGCGCGCAAGCGGGATAGAAACTTACAAGCATATGTTCGAGCTTAAGCGCTGCATGTGTGGCGGCAGCGCTGCCCGCATACGCTGTCCGCGTCGAATATAATTTCATATAATCTAAATCGTATGTGTATTTGCATACAAACAAACAGATGTTTGATTATACTTGTTTTTATTTGTTTCAACGTGTTTTAATGCAAGTATTACGCATTGCAATATCTCGATTTCGATTTTAATAATTTAATCGGGAGAAATGCAGAGAGTATTATACGGTCGAGCGTGCTCGACTGTACTTTTCTTTCTTGTTTTTTTTTCCACTTGTTCTAATACAAAATGGGTCATGGTGAAACTGGAAGAGTTGCGTCGCAATCTGGAACGTTCGTCTGAGGTCGCGGGTTCGAATGCTGGCAATGAGAATTGCTAATTTAATATTTTAAATTTTAATTAAATTTTAATTTTTTTAATTTCATTTTAAAATTATAATTTAAATTAAATACAAATGCCACTACTATGGTAGTACATGGTCTTTTACAGTCGGTCTAAATCGGACTTCTATATCATATAGCTACCATAAAAATAATTGGTAAATGAAACCAAATGAACGCAATATTAATAACTACAAGGGAATTTAATCTTAACTGTTTTTTCTTGTTTATAAATTAATTTTTACAATAAACCCATATATTTAGGCCCCTGTTTTTTAGATTAACCAAAACTTAAAATGTACGACTTTCACTACAACTATATGTTACTTAAAATTCAAAGTAAACTATAGTCAAATTATATGGATACAGAATATTTCATATAAACAATTGTTGATAACTTTTTTGCTGATATTAAAGATGACATTCAAAGTTTGATACATCTGAATATCCACTAGAGTTGCTCGACAAATATCAATTTCAAAGATGTAATAAAAAAATGATGAGTATAATAAAAGACGAGAACATTGGGATAATAATGATGGAGCTCTTCGGTTTACGACCCATAATTTACTCACTGCGTCTTAAGGACTGTTTAATTATTAACAAGTAAGAAAGGCTACACTCGATCGAGCCGACTGTAAAAGACCCCGTACCATAATTAATTTGAATTACAATTTTATAACGAAATTTAAAAATTAAAATTTATATGTACATTTTGAATTGATATTTAAAAAAAATTAAATTAGCGATTCTCATTGTCAGCATTCGAACCTACGACCCTCAGACAAAGATTTCACATCGCGCTCTACCAGTTGCACCGCGCGCCTCTTTCAATAACATTCCGATTATCAGCATTTACATGTTATACATACAACTACACACTTGTTTGAAATTATGTGTATCCACATATGTATGTATGCGTGCCTAGCACTGGTCGGCACGGCAGCGTCGCAGCGTATGCGAGCAGCGCTGACGTCACACAGGCAGCGAAATTTCAGCTAAATTACATAATTTTTCTAACCTTCTAACTTTTTTGTTAATGGACGGATTTTAACGCCGCTTGGAGGATAGTTTGATATGATATTCCTCTACATGAATAAATAATTACAAACACTGTACTATTTGACTAAATGCCTTAAATCCTGGTTTGAAGTTTAAAAGTTTTATTTCTCATATGAGAAAAGGGGGCGTGGCAGCTCAAAATTTTGAATGGCATTGCATTAAGGCTGTCTGTAGGAACCTGCATACCGGAATTGGTGTTCCTATGTGCCATAGGAAACATAAATTTTTTCGAGGTGTGTCTGGTTTTTTACTCGTTGCGGGGGCGGTAAGGGGCGTGGCAAAAATTTGAAATAAACTTAACATCTAAAAATGCAAGGGGTGTACTAAAATCTATATGAAAAGACGTAAGCATGCAATTATTAGACCCCGTACTCTAAAAAAGAGTAGAGGGGTCTATTGAGTTAGTCAGAAGCGAAATGTGCGTAACAGGCGGTCCCACTTCGTTCCACGTCCTTGACTTAACACTCACAACAGATATAGCAATAACAAACTGGAGGGTCCTAGAATAACCATCCTTCTCTGATCACAAGTATATTCAATTTGAATGCAACTTTGACTACAACCACAAACTAACTCAGTTTAAGAGCCCCAAGAACACTGACTGGGCCAAGTTCAGGAGCCTTTTGGCAGAAAACTCAGCCCACCAGACAACATAAGGTCTGCAAAAGACATTGAGAAATCAATGTGGATCGTCAACAAGACTCTGCTTGAGGCCTACATGCCGGCCATCCAGACTGAAAGTTTGATCAAAACCACTATGGTGGGACGCAGAACTCTCAATACAGAGAGCAACAACTAAAGATCTGTTCAAACTTTCTAAACAGACCGGTACAGAAATCATTCATAACGTATACAATTCCTGGAGGAACTTCTGTTCCAATCTGGAATCAATGCGTAAAACCGATAGACTTTGGAAGCTTGACAAGAACAGTGACCTATTCAAAATCAACTAAAACTGGATGATTGTACATGGACACAGAGCAGCGAGGAAACTCTAGATGCACCCACTTCCCAGGATGTTCAACACCAACTGTGTCGGACCAACAACATAATAATACAGAACAAATATAGTATACGCACTCCCCAGATGATTATTCACCACAACGAAGATACAATGGGCTATCAATCTTTTCACAAGAATAAAAAGCGCGGGTAACGGGATCATACCAGCCATGCTACAAACCGCCAAGTATGCAGTCACTCCATGGCTGGCTAGGATATACGAAGCCTGTCCAAAAACTGGCCATATACCAACGATAACCAACTGGATCAGAAACCTTCTGAGCTGAAGGAGATTTCAGTCAGAATGGGGAGTTCCAACCACAACCAAAATCGCGAACGGGGGTACCCCACAAGGAGGAACAATGTTGGCCGGCATGACATGGATGGCCAATATAGAAGAAAGGGTGAAGTAGGCCACCATGGCACTATACACATCCAAGAAGATGTCAGAAGACAGTCAGGCAGCATCTGTGATGTCGTCTACTCTCAGTTCGCGGACTGTCAGGGTGAGCAGGGAAGCACTAAATTAAAACAACAATAATTATGTACGTATAATAACGTATAATTATGTACGGCAATGTCAGTACTGGGCTCCCAGCCACCAGGGCATACCGGGAAATGAGGACGCAGACATTCTGGCGAAGGCAGGCGTAGACCTAGCAACTAACAGGCCAGAATAAGTGGCCATCTCCCTAAGAACAATGCACAGTAATCCTGAGGGAAGCACCAGTGACCATATCAGCCGAAAATGGCGAAACACCCGCAAATAAAACAAAGATCCTGTGCAAAAATATCAACACTCGTCTTGCGCAATAAATTCTGAAGAATGCTGGTCGGGATACTCACCGGTCACTGCCTAGCGGCTCTACATGCAACCCAGCTGAGAATACCCAAGCAGTACAAGTCTGTTTTTGTTTATTGACACGCCCACTTTGGGGCGTTCTATCTTCATATAAAGGTAAATGCACAGGTAAAACTATAATGTTTTAGTATAGAAAACTTTTTTGTTAGCTATGCTATCTGAACCAAATTTATACGGGTAGTACATGTCTAGTAAGTAAATGTACATGATACAAATTGAAAAACTTTATCGTATAGCTCCCATAGGGCCGATCGGTCAAAAATACGGTCCAAATATGAAATAGTATGAAAAACTTTAACGTTAACAAAGCTATATTAATCAAACTCACACAGAATACATCTGCCAACAATATCTATATCGTATAGCTCCCATACGAACGATCGATCGGAAATATGCTCTAAACATGAATTTGTATAAAAATGTTCTGTTTGCCAAACTATCTGATCTATCACCATTGTTAATAACATATTCAAACTGAGTAACGGGTATCCTAAAGTCGCGAGGCGACTTTAGCATTCTTTCTTGTTTTTATACTCTCTTCAAGAGTATATTGGGTATGAGAAAAGTATGTAACAAACAGAAGGAGGCGTGGCAGACCCCATAAAGTATATATATTCTTGATAAGCATCACAAGCCGAGGCGATATAGCCATGTCCGTCCGTCTGTCCGTATGAACAAACAATTTCAGAGATGGTAAGAGCTACAAGGTCGAGCTGGGTGTCAATCGATCACATATTTAGTCAGTCGATACAAGAATCATAATGAGGAACAAAATAGACCCAGCTCGAAAAAATTAGGTGTTTTTGGCGAATATCTCAGTAACTATGGCAGCTAGGATCACCTATGGTATGGAGGTTCCTATCAACAGCGTAAATGTATTGTCATTTAAAATTTTGGACTGCCACACCCCTTTTTTTCCACAATACATAAAAATAATTCTCAACTTTCGTTCCGTTTTTAGGCATTTTTTCATATGGTACAGTATTGTAATTTATAATTCGAGTGGAGTCTAAATAAATCAAACTATTCTGAAAGGTACATTGAAATCAGACTATAAACGAGAAAACTAGAATCGTAACAATACTGATAATTGAACGTAATATCAACGTATGATTGCAAGCGAGACAAACGCAATCAAGCACATGTTCAAAAGTTTTCGCTGCTTGTTTAGCGGCAGCGCTGCATATACATACATATATGCATCACAAATTGTCAAACGTAAGTGTATTCGCATACAAACAAACAGATGTATGTATGATTATGCTTAGATTGTTTTAGTTCCAACGTGTTTCAATTCAAGTTCTACCCATTGTAATATCTAGATACCGATTTTAATAATTTAATGGGGAAAAAATGCAGAGAGTGTTATACGGTCGGGCATGCTCGACTGTTCTTTTCTTTCTTGTCGTTGTATCGACTTGTTTTAATACAATTACTATCCGTTGCAACACCTGGGATACCGATTTTAGTAATATAACCATATAATCGGGAATAAAGTGCAGAGAGTGTTATAAGAACGCGCGTGCTAGACTGTACTTTTCTTTGTTGCTCTAAAATTAATCATACCTCACCTTATAAACGGTTATCTTCGGCTCGCCGAAGATTAAATACCCTTGCAGTCATGAATATTGCGTTAATTTGGCTTCAATCACCAATTATTTCTATGGTAGCTATATGGTATAGAATTAAGATAAAGTTTGGTCAACAGTTGGAACACGATTAGAAATTGATTCTCCGTGAATTTCGTTGAAATCGGACAATAGACACCGAAAATTTTCATACTAAGCATTTCAACCGACTGTTCCTATGGGAGCTATATGATATAGTAGTCCGATTTGGATGAAATCTGATCAACAGTTGGAGAACGATTATAAATGCATATAGCGTGAAGTTGATTAAATTCGGTCAATAGACGCCGAAAATGTTCATACATTTCATTTCATTTCATGCATTTCCACCGATTGTTCCTATGGGAGCTATTTGATATATTGGTCCGATCTGTCCGATTTCCATAAATGATCTGCGTGCAGAGAGAATACACATCTGTACCAAGTTTCATTAAGATAGCTTTAAAACTGAGAGACTAGTTCGCATAGAAACAGACGGACAGACAGACGTACATTGCAATATCGACTCGGCTGTTGATGCTGATTAAGAATATATATACTTTATGTTGTCGGAAACGCCTACTTCAACGCGTTACAAACTTCGTGACAAAAACAATATACCCTATGCAAGGGTATAATAATAATAAATACATTTAATTGTAATTCATTACAGCGTTCACATCATTCATTCTGGAGAAAATGATTTTCTTCTTTAATTGAGCTATGCGTAAAATTTTGATTTTTAGGCTACTGGAAACACTTTTGAGGCTTTCTTTGCGTTAGTACTCATACAACGCAAAAATACCAATAGTGGAGAAACGTTATTTATCATTGACGATACATTATTACCTCAAGACATGCAAATTGTTCTACTATTAATGTACATTTATAAACGAATCATTGCTGAGAATAAACGATCGTCCGATATTTATTATAAATTATGTATATTGCATTACTATTATAATACTAATATATATTTTACAAAATAACAGGTAAATTTAAGACAATTCAATATTAAAAAGTTATAGAGTTTCAAAAAAAAAAAAACTGTATATGATCACTTACATGTACATATATATTAGCAAACGTGTCTTATTTTTGTATACACAATTACATATAATAGATAACCATTTCTGCAACAAGTCGAATAAAATCAATGTAAAGTCTACAGAATTATAAGACGAAAAAAATGTAGCACTGTGGACTTCTTGCCTTTGGGTGTTCACTGGTTGCGCGCGAAAATTACTGCGCGCCGACAGCGATCACGATGGTCACGCATTTTGCCTGCTGGACAGGGCCGCCTGACCCGATGAGAGATGAGTAACTGGCCTGTCAGTGTTTTGCTGTGCGGGTTGTAAAAGATTAGACAACGCGCCTCCATTCTTTGAATGCTCTGCGCTAATATCAATGTGAATATACAGCCCAATAACTGAAGAAATGTTTTAAGTTGCATATTTGGAATTACTGTAATTCAATATTTTATGAATTAACCTTTTGAGGGGAAGATCGCGTAGTATTTCCCGTGGAGTTTTCTTTTGGTCTGTGACTGTTTTGCTATTCCGTTATCGTAGTAGCTGTCATAAACTTCGGCGTCAATGTGAAGGTTTCCATAGCTAATACCATTATCTTATCTGAGATAAGGTGTCCGGTACATTTGTTTTCTTTCTAGTGTAAATATTCACATACAAATTAAAAATTTTCGGCTGATATATGTATCCAATGGTAGCAACAATTTGTATTGAACTTGGTCTGATGTCAGCATAAATGAAATTTCATTCCATATTTGAATGTGACCATGCTCGAAGAGAAGAAAACGGGCATAATACGTTCGAAGACAATAGATGTGGCCTGTCTGATATACATAGTTATTTTGTGAAGTAGAAGAAAAAATAAAATTTGAAGTTTTCGGTGTGGTAAATGATATCAGTCCCTTAAATTAAAAACCCCGTACTCCCATAGTTGTGCGCATTTGTATTTAATTTAAATTAAATTTGAACAAGAACAAGAAAAAACGGTTATCTTTGGCTCGCCGAAGATTAAATACCCTTGCAGTTATGAATATTGCGTTAATTTTGTTTCAATCACCTATTATTTCTATTGTAGCTATATGATATAGAAGTCCGATTCGACTGAAATTTGGTAACAGATGGGACACGATTAGAAATTGATTCTCTGTGAATTTCGTTGAATTCGGACAATAGACACCGAAAATTGTCATACTTAGCATTACAACTGATTGTTCCTATGGGAGCTATATGATATAGTAGTCTGATTTGGATAAAATTTTGTCAACTGATGGGACACGATTAAAAATTGATTCCCCGTGAATTTCGTTGAAATCGGTCAATAGACACCGAAAATTTTTATACTAAGCATTTCAGCCGATTGTTCCTACGGGAGCTATATGATATAGTAGTCCGATTTAAAAGAAATTTGGTAAACAGTCGAAGATCGATTGTAAATGCATATTGCGTGAATTTGGTTGAAATCGGTCAATACACACCGAAAATGTTCATACATTTCATATAAATTCATGCATTTCGACCGATTGTTCCTATGGGAGCTATATGATAAAATGGTCCGATCTGTCCGATTTTCACAAATGATCTGCGTGCAGAGAGAATACACATCTGTACCAAGTTTCATTAAGATAGCTTTAAAACTGAGAGACTAGTTCGCATAGAAACAGACGGACAGACGGACATGGCTATATCGACTCGGCTGTTGATGCTGATCAAGAATATATATACTTTATGTGGTCGGAAACGCCTCCTTCAATGCGTTACAAACTTCGTGACAAAAACAATATACCCTCTTCAAGGGTATATAAATGTTAGCCAGCAGTTACGCTGAAGTTGCCGTCTCAGCGTAAGTTCAGTTCAGCGCCCTAGATGCGACGATCAACCGACGGTAACATGCACATGCTGCAAGATCAGCGTTATCACTTATGCCCAGTCGGCTCGCCGGCTGTAGTTTTGTAGCTTTAAGTACGTATATTTTGTATCTTTGTATTTCTTAGCAACTAAGTACTTTTGGTTTAGCTTACGCCCCAGCTTGCTGGTGGTTCCTAATTCAGTTTTGTTCTTACAACGAAAGCGAAAAGCTCGTTTAATAAACTCTACACCGGCAACTAGCCGTAAAACACTTTGAAATAATTATTTCTGATACGAGATACGAGTGATACGAGAGACAAGTAATCTCTCCACCATAATCATCCTAAAGAACGGAACCTTGACGCCCACATCAGCAGCTGCTGCTCTGGACAGCAACGTGGGACAACGCAACTATTTAATTTATATGCATACAAGTAATTTCAAACGTTCGTGTATTTGCATACAAACAAAAAGATATATGTTTGATTATACTTAATTTTTTGTTTCAACGCGTTTTGATGAATATCTCTGTAACTATTTCACTTAGGAACAATAGCTTTGGTAAGCAGGTTCATAGCAGCTGCATAAATGTAATGACATTAAAGTTTTTGAGCTGCCACGCCCCCTTTTCCTACAAGAAATAAAATAATAGTCAAACTTGAATGCCATTTTAAAGGCGTTTGTTTTTATCGAACAGTATTGTATAATATTACAAATTACATCAAAATATCCTGAAAAAAACATTAAAATCGGAATATAAACGAGAAAGCTAGAATCGTAACAACATTGAGAATCGAAGCATATGTTCGAACGTTTTCACTGCATATGAGTCGGCAGCGTTGCCGCCCGCAGACTCTGGCCAGCCGACCAATTGAAAACATTCATATACAATTATATGTTTGATTACACTTGGTTTTTACACCCTTTGCAAGAGTATATTGGGTTTGTGCAAAAGTATGTAACAGGCAGAAGGAGGCGTGGTAGGCCCCATAAAGTATATATATTCTTGATCAGCATCACAAGCCGAGTCGATATAGTCATGTCCGTCTGTCCGAATGAACAAACAATTTCAGAGATGGTTAGAGCTACAAGGTCGAGCTGGGTGTCAATCGATCACATATTTAGTCAGCCGATACAAGAATTTTTGTTTTTTTTCGATGCCATGCACCATTCGCCCACAATGTGCAGAAAACTAGACACACATCGGAAAAAATCGATGTTTTGGGCGAATATATCACTAACCATGACACCTAAGATCACCATTTTATGGAGGTTCCTATCAGCAGCATAAATGCATTGTCATTTAAAATTTTGGACTGTCACGCCCCTTTTTCACACAATACCTACAAATAATTCTCAAGTTTCGTTCCGTTTTTAGGCATCTGTTTATGTACAGCATTGTAATTGTATAATTCGAGTGGATGCTAACTATATCAAACTATCCTAAAAAGGCGCATTGAAATCGGAATATAAATAAGAAAACTAGAAGCGTTACAATATTGACAATTGAACGCAATAACAACGTATGAGTGCAAGCGAGACAGAAACATACAAGCACATGTTCAAACGTTTTCGCGACTTGTGTGGCGGCAGCTCTGCCCGCAGTCGCTGACCTCGCCGAATACACACTTACATAAATATATGCGTCATATATTGTGAAACGTATGTGTATTCGCAGATATACAAACAGATGTATGTGTGATTATGCCTAGATTGTTTTTGTTTCAACGTTTTGTTTTCAATGTTACTACCCATTGTAATATCTTTATACCGATTTTAATAATTATATCGTTAAAAAAATGCAGAGTGTATTGAACGGTCGGGCGTGCTCGACTGTACTTTTCTTTCTTGTTTTTTTATACCCTTGCAGAGGGTATATTGCTTTTGTCACGGAGTTTGTAACGCATTGAAGGAAGCGTTTCCGACCACATAAAGTATATATATTCTTGATCAGCATCAACAGCCGAGTCGATATAGCCATGTCCGTCTGTCCGTCTGTTCTATGCGAACTAGTCTCTCAGTTTTAAAGCTATCTTAATGAAACTTGGTACAGGCCTGTATTCTCTCTGGACGCAGTTCATATGTAAAATTTCATCCAAATCGGACCACTATTTCATATAGCTTCCATAGGAACAATCGGTTGAAAATGCTTAGTATGAACATTTTCGGTGTCTATTGACCGATTTCAACGAAATGTATTTCTCATTGTCCCCCCTCTGTTGACCAAATTTCAAATCGGTCTACTATATCATATAACTATCATAGAAATAATTGGTTAAAAAATCAAATTAATGCAATATTCATGAATGCAAGGGTATTTAATCTTATACCCTTATGTCATTTAAATTTTTAATTTTATACCCTTACAGAGGGTATATTGTTTTTGTCACGAAGTTTGTAACGCATTGAAGGAGGCGTTTCCGACCACATAAAGTATATATATTCTTGATCAGCATCAACAGCCGAGTCGATAAAGCCATGTCCGTCTGTTTCTATCTTAATGAAACTTGGTACAGATGTGTATTCTCTCTGCACGCAGATCATTTGTGAAAATCGGACAGATCGGACCATTTTATCATATAGCTCCCATAGGAACAATCGGTCGAAATGCATGAATTTATATGAAATGTATGAACATTTTCGGTGTGTATTGACCGATTTCAACCAAATTCACGCAATATGCATTTACAATCGATCTTCGACTGTTTACCAAATTTCTTTTAAATCAGACTACTATATCATATAGCTCCCATAGGAACAATCAGTTGTAATGCTAAGTATGACAATTTTCGGTGTCTATTGTCCGAATTCAACGAAATTCACAGAGAATCAGTTTCTAATCGTGTCCCATCTGTTACCAAATTTCAGTCGAATCGGACTTCTATATCATATAGCTACAATAGAAATAATAGGTGATTGAAACAAAATTAACGCAATATTCATAACTGCAAGGGTATTTAATCTTCGGCGAGCCAAAGATAACCGTTTTTTCTTGTTTGCATTTATTTATGTTGCACAACAATGTGCGAAGGGCACATTGGCTCGTCTTCTTCTCAAACTCTGGTAGAGGAGAATGGAACCGCTGTGACTCAGGCTGAACCCAACTGCGGCAGCAAACCATGCCTTAGGCGACCCGGCCGATGTTACCTCTTCCTGAAGTTCTTGGATGATTACATATTGTGGTTGTTCATCCTTTGTAGTAAAGGCATGCTCAGGACTGGGTCGTGGCCAATAATCTTCAATACCGGCGAAGCTGCTTTGCCCGGCGTCTTGTTTATGATTTCGCGCTGGTTTACATACTTTGTTCCATTTATGACAGCTACACGCTCGAACACGATAAGGAAAGTACCGTTGACTGATACTGTTGCGCCGTCATCGGTGCTGATACTGGCAGGACTCTCGTTTAAGACCATTATGCCGTCATCTACCATTGTAATACGATCCAGGTAACTAGGTTTACGGCATACAATTCGTGGTTGCTTCTACTTGCGTTAGCAAGCCGAAACCTATAATACCATCAAATGGTGTTAAGGAGTCTAATAAAAAAAAATTTGCTGATTTCCCAAAAATGTTCATTGAACACTTATGGGTTACTTTGTTAGAACCGTGGATGGATTTAACCGTGAACGTGGAGCTGAACGGGACTACATTTTTTAGCTCCCTTACGGGCTTGATGTAGTTTTTGGCCGCTCCTGTGTCAATCAATATATTTAGTTTTCTCCCAGCCAGCTGTCGTTCGACGAACGGCAACCGGGAGCGCTCACTAAAAAATTTACCAAGTCATTGTCACTTGCTGTTTCAGCCTCATCATGGGCTTCTGCGACCGCGGCTTCCGCTGCCCTATAATAATCCTGGTCTTGGTCATTGTTCGCTTGCTAAATGGTGTTCTGCACACGCTGACGTCTCTGGCCCATCATCCGTTCAGAACCCTGCCTCTTTTGAGCCTGCGAATTTTCAATCAGGGTGTTAGCCCTTTGATTCTGTCCAAATGCTGTAGGTTGTCTAAACTTAGTCAGGGCGGATCCCATATCCATCGGTTCTGGTGCTGACCTTTTATCCTCTTTAGGATTCTGATTACTGTTGCTTTGCTGTTGCCTATTTGGTTTTTAAAAAAATGTGGGTTTCTATCTTGGCCATATTCGGCTCCATTGTTTTTCCCCTGTTTATCGTATGAGCGCGCCTGGTATTTGCTATTTTCCCCTGACTGAGCCCTGTCGTCCATAGCTTTTGCATACGTGGCTGAAAAAATGCTACGCTCTATACTCGCTTCTGCCTCTCTGGCGAAAGCTAATGCAGATGGCAAATATCTGGGCTGGGCCGGGAATACCACTGCTTTCAGTGATTTCTTAAGGCCTGAAACAAAAGCATGCAAAGCATCAGCTCTGACTTCTTTGCTGAGTAGTTTGGCAGTATCCGCTTGATGCGTCATCACGATCTTATTCGCAACCAACGTCAATCTGCGTTCAACCTCATCGTAGTATTCCATCAGGCTGGAATTACCCTGTCTGACCATATCAAGGTTCTGGCGCAAGAGCCTAAGTGACGTCTTGTCTGCGTATGTACAGTCCAACCTTGCTTTTATGGCGTCAACATTTAATACAGTGTTATGTGACACCAGTGTACCTCTGATTTTGTTCCGAATAATAGTTACCGCTTGGAAATGCGCGCTACTACCCACGAATGGCTGGAAAAGTTCATAGGCATCTGTGGCGGATTGTCTCCATGCCACATAATCATCCTGAGTTCCATTGAACTCGGGTACTGATTTTATAATGTCTAATTTTATATCGCACTGTATGTCTGGATTTACGGTAATCCTCTGATATGCTTCGACCTGAGGTGCTTCTATGTTTAATTTTTGAATATCTTGTTTAAGTAAATTCAACAGCGCATTAAATCTGATTTCTTGTGCCGCTAATGCCTGACTGACAGCATTCGCTTCTAACGCTTGCACTTGGTTCATGTCCATGTTAACTGTCGGTTGGAAGCCTACCTGATCGTATTCCCTCTCGTTTTCATCTTCACTATCACTTATTATTTCTTATTACTTATTAGCTGCCACGCCTCCTTTTGTTTTATACTTTTGCACAAACGCAATATACTCTTACAAAACAAAAAACTAGACACACCTGGGAAAAAATCGCTGTTTTCGGCGAATATCTCAGTAACCATGGCACCTAGGATCACCAATTCTGGTTTGGAGGTTCCTAGCTACAGCATTAATGCGTTGGCATTTAAAATTTTGGACTGCCACTTTCCTTTTTCCCACAATACATACAAATAACTCTCAACTTTCGTTCCGTTTTTAGGCATTTGTTCATATAGTACACCATTGTAAGTGTATAATTCGAGTGGAGGCTAACTATATCAAGCTAACCTAATATGGCGCATTGAAATAGGAATATAAAAAAGAAAACTAGAAGCGTTATAATATTGTTAATTGAACGCAATATCACTAATGAGTGCAAGCGAGACAGAAACATACAAGCACGTTTTCGATGCTCGTGTGGCGGCAGCGCTGCCCGCAGTCGCTGGCCTCGCCGAATACACACATTCATACATATATTCATCATATATTGTGAAACGTATGTGTATTCGCAGACATACAAAAATATGTATGTCTGATTATGATAAGATTGTTTTTGTTTCAACGTGTTTTAACGCAAATATTATCCATTGTAATATCTTTATACCGATTTTAATAATTTAATCGGAAAAAAAATGCAGAGAGTTTTGAAATTAACCGATGTTATTTGTTATCGCAGTTTTGGATTGCGTTATATTTATCGCATGCGATACAAATATACGTCGATGTAATTAAAGTTAATTATTAATAAATTGAATTTAAAATAGGTTGTTATTTTTATTATTATTATTTTTTTTTAATAATTATTTGAATACAAGTTTCGTTCAGTTAGATAAAACAGTTGATTCGCTTTAAGCGAGCTTAAAGTGCATTATGCTTAAGCTTAGTATGATGCAACCCAGGGTTACTGATCTATGCAGTTTTAACAGCTTATGTTCAAAAAGAGCTTTTTCGTTGGAAGGTAGCTAGTGCATCAGGCTTCACTCTCTTCCGTTTTAAATCTCGTCGCCGCAGCTACAGGGAAAACCCTCGCTGTCCAGCGCAGCCACAGCAGCCACAGGAGAGCCACAGCGCTTCCACAGCAATTTCGGCTCCTCATAGAAGCAGCTTTGCTGTCCACAGACACCTCTGCTGCTAATCTTTGCTGCCAACAAAATCCTCTGCTGCTCACAAGCCTATGCTCACAGACACATCCGAAGCCTCTGCTGCTGCAGTATCTGCTGATCACTTTTGCGACCCACAAAAGTCTCAGGCCTGTTTTTCATAGACCCTTCAGCTGAAAGGAAAACTCTCGCCATATCGCCGTACTCTCCGCTTTGCCAAGCAAAACCTCATCTCTAACAAATCAGCCTCAGTACACACTTTTGTTTTGCCAAATATTTTTGTTGTGCTTAAAAAATACTGTTATTGATGCATAAAAGCATTCAGATTAAAAAAAAAATGTTTGATTATTAAAAATTGTATTCAGTGAATATTCAAATCTTTTTTACATGCAAACATACACAATTATTTAATAATCTGGCATGCAAACTCAACACACACACTTCGATCAAGCCACTGAGACCTGGTTACAAATGCATGCAACTGGCAATTGTAAGCCTTCTGTTAGATGCAGCGAGTAGTGTGCTCAAGGAGGGGAAACTAAAAATCGGGTGGCCTTAACGTAGAGCGCAATGGAAGAGATGCTACAGGTGCCTAAACCGTACGGGATGTTGCCGCAGATGCGGCCAACCAGGGCGCAAAGCTGCGGACTGCTCAAATGAGCCAAACTGCCTTATATGCGCAGCGGCCAACATGAGCAAAATAAAGCACCACGGCAAGGCAGCTATCTATGTGAGCGGGTCCCAACAGCACGCTGGACTAAGTGCGCTCAGCAAGAGGTTTCGTCCGGGCCAGGCTTGGCCATCTTTGGCCCGACAGCTCCTACCTGCCACCAAGCCTACCACTCCCGGAATATATAGATATACTTGACGAGCTAGTGGTCGATGCCATTGTTGAATAGCGGAAGTCAGCATACGTTTGCTAGAGCAGGAGTAGGATCAGTCATTGATCTCACTTTCATCCGCTGCTCGCTCTGGAATCATGCTGCCTGGAAAATAAGCGATGTATACACCGCAAGTGACCATAATGCAATTATGGTGAATATTAACATCGCGAGCTGCGTAGTCCTTCCTTCTTACCCGCATTCTTAGCGTCCCTCACTGTCCCAGCTCATATCACGAATGCAGAACAAAGTGCATCGGACCTAATGCATTCCAAAACACCAGCCTGCGCTGCAAGCATGCAGATAAGAAGAGACAGAGGAGATTGCCGAAGCCAGGCTCAACTGCATCTCAGCCCGACGTGCACTACATCGTTCACGGGGAAGGGGCAGTTTTGACGCTAAAAGACTGGCTTACCAAGCTAGGCGTCCCGAACTTAAAAAGGCGATTCAGAAGAGCAAGTCCGACCGGTTCCTTAAACTCTGTGATGCCGCTGAAAATGACATGTGGGGTCTGGCCTACAAAGTCGTGCTAAAAAAATTAAAGGTGACGAAGTATGGTTCCCCAAAGGGCGAAGAATGGATGCTGGAAATTGTCAAGGATCTCTTTCCAGATGAGCCCTCGGAACAGCTTGTGCACACACCGCCGGCCCAACTGTTCCTCGGCGCGTCAGAGGTCAGGACCGAAGAGGTAATGAGAGCTGCAAGCTCCATTTGTGATGCTAAAGCGCCTGGGCCTTGGAGCATCCGGACATCTTTCCAAAGGTTTTCAGCCTATGCATCAAGAACAGCGTGTTTCCCAGTCCTTGCAAGACGCAGATCCTAGTGTTCCTCCCGAAGTCTAACAAGTCACTTGACGTACCTTCATCATACAGGCCGATCTGCCTCATCAATACGGCTGGCAAGTTACTAGAAAGGATTGTGTGCCATAGGCTTGAAAGCGCAATTCAGCAGGGAGGGGACCTCTCACCAGCCCAATTTGGTTTTCGCAAGGCGCGGTCGACGATTGATGCCATTGCTATGGTGACTGACATCGCAAAGAGAGCTAAAGAGGGCAGTAGATTGAGAGGTGTCAAAAAAGAGTATTGCATCGTGGTAACCCTAGATATTAAATACGCATTCAACTCGGCAAAATGGGCAAGTATTCTGGACGCCCTGTGAGGTTTTCAAAATCCGGATTACTTTATGGGTGTAATCAGAGACTGGCACTTAGGGTCTGCTGCGGTATTCGCACCGTCTCTGAGGACGCAGCATTGGTGATTGCAGGCATGGTGTCCCTCGACATTCTTGCAGTGGGAAGAGCTAGGATCCATCTAGAGCTCCAGTCCGGCCTTTGAGTTAACCGGCGGGAAAGTACAATAACAGCCAAGTAGGCAAACCGGCACCTGTGGAAAACAAAGTGGAATACCCCGGCAAAAGGCCGATGAACGCACCGGCGTATCCCTGACCTAAACATCTGGTCAAAAAGGAAATTCGGCTTCATTAATTTCCATCTGACGCAGCTCCTCAGTGGGCATGGCTGCTTTCGGAGGTATCTGTTCAGATTCGGACACGACGACTATCCCCACTGCCCACGGTGCTGTCCAGAGACTGAGGAAACGGCGGAACACGTAATGTTTCACTGAGTTATGTTCACAGCGGAGAGAAACGACCTAAGGACGGTACTCGGCCCCGACCTATCGGCCGAAAACCTATTGCAAAGCGTGCTTGCGAGTCAACAATGCTGGTCGGCCACGTGCGTTTTCGCTGAGCGCATAACTGTATCGCTGCAACACCTGGAGAGGGAGCGGAGGCGAGCAAATAGCGGAGGTGCGTAGGAACCCACCTAGGAACCCTTGAAGCAATACCAAACAGTAGTACCGCGGGCCTCCCAGGATCACAGGACATCCTTCACAGTGTCCTTTTCCTCTTTATCTATAGTTACTGTAACCCTACTTTGTTATACTGAATCTACTCCTTTACTTTACAAGAATAAAAAAAAAAAAAGAAAACACACACATAGGAGAGAGTTTTTCCTTTATTGTGCGCGGTCGTGGTCGAAGTCGCTCCTGTGATTACGACAATTTTTACGCTCGCCACCACCTTGGAAATTACAGATCGAGTCAGTCTAAGGTCCCCCTGTGTTACTTTTACATACCTTCGAGCTGCAAGTCACCTGCGCATCCAGGGTTGACTAACAGACCATCTGCAATCAAGTGTGCAATCAGCTGTGCACTCAGTGGCTGGCAACACAGTGTAGTTAACATCCAGTTAACATAGCTGCACTGTGATTTTATCTGGTGCATACTTTTGGTCGTCCCGAAATTAGTTGCCCTCTTTTAGGGTGATCGCAATTAATTTTGGAAGCTTATCGTCATGGAGAAAGAGGAACGGCGGGCTGTTGGCAAAAGCTCAGCACTGCAACGGACGCCAACTACACCGTTAACGGCGCTACTGAGTTTCCCGCTAGCTCCGGAGAAAAACGAAGATGGGAAACGTGCCCACTTTACCCCTAAGCGACAAAGAAATCCAGCGTGGGGACAACGGAAAACGCCGCCCAAAAAAACTAGAGGACATGCCCAAAATCCTACGGCTCGGGTACTGAACACCAAGGAGCTACCAGCGGCTGAAGCAACACGTCAACAGGCAACTCCCAGCTCTAACGATAGATGGACCAAAGTGGGTGGGCGTTAAAAGATCCGAGTGCGCCCCCGCGCCGATGCCATAGCTATAACAGGAGCAGACCAGTGCAGCTACTCCGACATACAAAAAATTGTCTAAAGTGACCCGTCTCTGAATACATAGGCAACGACGTGCACAGCATCAGGAAGGCCGCAAATGGCGACTTGTTACTCCGGCTGGACAACCAGATGGATCCATCAGATAACCAGAGCACAACTCGGACAATCTCAGAGACGCAGTGAGCAAAGCCCTGGGCAGCCACGCTACCGTCAAGAAGCTGACAGAGACAGCTCAAGTTGAGATTCGCGACCTTGACGAACTAGTCACCACAAATGGAGATAATCGACGCAGTCAGGCTAGCCCTGGGGGACAACACACTCAGCAGCGACGCAGTGAAGTCCCTTCGCTTTCTAAAAGACGGTCAGCAAGTAGCTATGCTTTCTCTTCCCGTGCCTAAGGCCAGATCGCTGGTCGATCTGCGCAAGCTGCGAATCGGCTGGGTAGTGTGTCGCATCTGGCCCAATCTCCAGCCCGTACGATTCTTCAGGTGTCACGAATTTGGCCATATAGCAGCGAAGTGCCCAGGCGAGGTTGACCTGAAGGACGCTTGCTTCAAACGCAGCGAAAAAGGCCACACCGCCACCCAAATGTACCATCTGCACCCGGGCTAACATGGAATCGACGGACCATGCTGTGGGAAGCTTTAAATGCCCTGCTTACCGCAAAGACACCAACAAAATGACATGGTAAGGTTAATCCAAATTAGCCTTAACCACTGCATTGCTGCTCAATCCCTCTTGGAGCAGTCGATAAGGGAGACGGACTCGACCATCGTGATCTTAAGCGAACCTTGCTGCCCGAGTTCCTGGGTCACCGATACCAGCGGCAACGCCGCGCTGTGGTCTAGCGCTGCTACGGCAATTGTTTTAGATGACTCTAAGTCATTCAATGGATTCGTCCGCGCGAACTCTGGCGGCACCTGGCTCCCAGCCTGAATCTGAGCGCCTTCACATCCATTCTCGAGGACCTCGCCACCGACGCCAAAGGCAGAAGTAGAGTGATAATAGAAGAAGACTTCAACGCTTGGGCTTTGGATTGGGAAAGTCCTTCGAAAAACGCGAGGGGCCGCCTCCTGCTGGAAATCTTTGCATCGCTGGACATCGTGCTGCTGAACACTGGCTCCCAGTTCACATTTAGCAGAGGAGGCATCGGTTCAGTCGTCGACCTCACATTTTCAAGCCATTCTATCGCAGTTGGGGCAACTTGGGAAATCAGTAATGCTTACACCGCAAGCGACTACGTCGCAATCCTGGCGTCCTTTTCGAACCCCGTGCGTTCTCCAGCGCACAGTTTGCCCTCCAGCAATTCATACTGCGCTTATAGTATGAAATGGGACACGTTTGTTAACGCACTCCACATCTCTCGGCACTCCACGGACGACAGTGTAGACTACAGAGCTGCTCTAATTACAGAGGACTTGTCTCGAGCCTGCGACAGTAGCATGCCGAAAAAATGCCAATACAGAAGGCACCACACACCTGCCTTCTGGTGGAACGAGGACATTGCAAATGCACGAAAAAAATACCTGCATGCAAGCTAGGAGACGCTATCAACGTGCGAGAGGGGTACGTATAACACGGTGGTCAAAGCCATAAGGGCAAATATTTGCCTCGCACCGACGAACAAAGACGAGCTAAAAACTATCGTGGAAACACATTTCCCTTCAAACCCAACTCCCTTGGATCCGGAGCCAACAAATAGAGGCAAATTCAGTCCTACTCGAATCCTAGGAGTCACAGTCGACGAAGTCCTTTCAGCAGCCAGAGGACTAAAAGAAAGAAAGCGCCTGGCCCAGACGGCATTCCTAACCGCGCGGTCAAATTGGCACTATCGCTTCGTCCCGCGGCCTTTGCCGAACTTTTCAAGCCGTGCCTGCTTAAGAGATCTTTTTCCAAAATTTGGAAACAGCAGTTCATGGTACTCCTACCAAAACCCAGCAAGCCGCTGTGCACAAGACTGAACGCTGCAATCGAACGTAGTGGCGGGCTCTCTACCAACCAGTTTGGCTTCAGAAGAGCGAGGTCCACCCTGGACGCCATTGGAACGGTGACTGACATAGCCTCTAGAGCCATCCAAGGCACTATATGGTAAGGAGGGTCTAAGCAATACTGCCTGGTGGCCACACTTGACGTGAAGAACGCCTTCAACACTGCACGTTGGGACAAAATTGTGCAGGCCCTGCACGAATTCGGCGTACCTTCCTATCTCATCGAAACCATCAGAAGCTACTTCCACGATAGAGATATCCAGTACTGCACTACTGACGCTACTGCTTTGGAACGTCATGTACGACGGAATATTGCGCCTGGCCCTGCCTCTCGGCGCCCAAAAAGTGGGCTTTGCTGACGACGTGGCCATCGCAATTACGGCTAAGGAGCTACATGCTTCGGAGAATACATGCAACGCATGCATCGTTGCCGTTCAACGCTGGCTATCACACGCTGGCCTGGAACTTGCCGCCCACAAGATGGAAACTGTGCTCATAAGTAGCCGTAAAAGGTAGAAATTGCACAAATCATAGTCGGAAACTCAATAAGCGCGCGCTAAAATATCTGGGCGTAATGATCGACACCAGGTTGTCCTTCAGGGAACACTTGGACTACGTCTCCTCCAAAGCATCAGCCAGGCTCTTTCGAGAATAATGGCAAACACCAGAGGTCCCAAACAACACCGACGTCAGCTCCTCATGAGCATTGCCAGGGCTACAATTCTTTATGCTGCTCCAGTCTGGTCGAAAGATGTACCGAGCTAAACTCGCGGAATTAACTCAACGTACAGACTCAACGCCATCAGAGTCTGCTGCGCATTCCGCACTATACCGGACGACGCTGCGTTGGTCTTGGCTGGTATGATCCCGATCGAGGATCTGGTATGGACGATGGACATACCGGCTCATTCCCAATCTGACGACCTGGCTCAATCGTAAGCATGGGGAGGTGAACTTTTACTTGACCCAGATTCTTTCGGGTCACGGATGTTTCAGGAGCTACCTGAAAATATTTGGCCATGACACCTCTGACGAGTGTCAAACCTGTGGTTCTGGTGTCGTGGAGGATGCCCACCATGTGGTATTCCACTGCAGAAAATTCGCTTCCCTGAGAGCAAGACTAGAGCAAGCTGTCGGTGCCCCCGTCGTAGCGTCTAACCTGGTTAGCTCTATGTTGATATCAGCATCAAACAGTGTGCAATCTCGCAGCTGAGTTGACGACACGTTGACAAGGGAAGAGCGAGCGAGGAACTGTTCCTCATAGACGCTAAAGGTGTCGCCGAAGTGCCCGCGAAGCAATGTCTAACGGTCGTACCGCGGGGACCTAGCACTACACGTTTTGTGGCTCAAAGAAGCCAATTAAGAATTAAGCTCCAGCGGGCGTGATCTGATCTCTTCAAGCATTGTCGATGAGATGATCGGAGATATGGACCGCTTTTAGCAATTTTGCATCTGGCGCAATGTTAGAACTCCGCAGTACCGAGCGCCTGAGAAGACTCGTGGGATAGAAGACAGTCATCCTTGTACCTGTGAAGCATTGCTTTACGGCCGTACCGCAGGGATCGGAAACTGGCCTTTTTCTTTGCCTTCTTCCACTACTCCTGAGATTATAATATAATAATACTATAATAGGCAAATACAATACAAGATATTGTGTAAGCTTTAATGGAATAAAAAAAAAAAAAAAAAAAATCACACAAACAGCAGAGTTCTCGAAGGCCTTTGTTGATCTTTTGGTGAGTTTATCAAATGCTCACTGTTACTATAGCGAGCGCTGTTAAGCTTACGACGCAAAAGCTTTATTTAGCCCATGGCTTGCTATCGTCACAGTGCAGCTTAAATAATTAAAGAATAATAATAATTAAAGTCAAATAGTGTAAAGTAAAGAAAAAAATATTTTGAAAAATATTTGTTTTGTGCTGAAATGAATTAATAACTAAAGAAAAATAACGAAAATTTTTTTGTCACATAAGTTCCGAAAATGTAACAGTTGTTTAATAATTAACAGACAAATGTAATAACATCTTACATCATCACATAAATACATACATAAATAAAAACAAGAATGAAAAGTACAGTCGAGCGCGCCCGACCGTATAATACTCTCTGCATTTAATTCCCGATTATATAACTATTAAAATCGGTATCTGGGTGTTAGAAAATAAACAAATTATAATCGAAAACACCCGATTACTAGTAAAAATCGTCGATCGAGTACGTTCCCGATTTAAATAATAATAAGTTACTTAAATCGGTATCCAGGGAACACCACTAGGAGGTCATTGCAATGCAATTTTATCTTTTGAAGAGATCTTCGAGTCGACTTGAAATGTGTAATTGTTTAAATAAATTACGCACTTCCATATTCCCCACGCGGAAAAAAAAAACAAAAAAATTCGACCCATATACTTAAAGACTACCTGAAATGCTAACTGAAATCGCGTCGTGAAAGCTGTGCACAGTCTCATAAGTTTTTGCGCTGGCTTAGCCAGGCGACACATTTAAAAATGCCCAATCAATATGTGTATCGTTACGTGTTGTGGACATTTTCAAATCTAAAAGGGATCTAAATCCCTACCTAACAAACCTTTCATATGTTTCCCTAGCCTGAGTGAGATCACGTAAACATAAATTAAAATCCCCTAAAATTACTACTTCCCTCCCTTAAATTTCGCTATGTTCTACAAATAGATCCTCAAACTCCATTCTAAATCTAGGTAACAAGGAATGGGGGTTTCTATAAATTACTAATTCCTATAGAATTAAACTTTAAAACTGAGTGTTCGGACACATGCGAACCATTAAAATTGCGACCTGTGGAACAAAGACTTACGTTATCAAAAAGTTCGTTCCTGACGAAAACGAGAATGCTTTTTTGTGATCGAGTCCTACCTTCACCTAAACAATCTAAATGTACAACAATTGTAAACCCTGGGACTTCAAAATTCTCATTTGGGAAGGTCGAGCCTTCAACAAAACAAAGCATTGATGCCTGATGCATCAGCTTATCTAACTGCAAACTTCTAATATGACAGTGCAGACTTTGGACATTGTGGAAAATTATATCGAAATTAGAACTATTAACTAAATAGTCGAAATGTGTACTAAGTAACTGAATGGAGCGTAATTTTTCTAATTCTTCCTGAACTACATTTCGACCTTGGATGAGCCTCGGAGGGCTGAAGTTGCCTACTAGAAACAGTCCAGCTGCACTTGTCGCTCTACTACAGCCTACATATAAAGCTGCACGATCTAAACTATTGAAAATGTGGACCACCACCTTATTAAAGGTTGCTCCCTGACTCTTATGGATGGTAATACCTTCTGAAGGTCCGATCGGAAACTGTTTTCGATCTATCATAACATCTTCATTCTTAACAGTCATCATGTATTTTGATGTAGTTTTCAAAATGAGAGTACTACAGAAACCCTATGTTTCTGAAGTTTTGAATCCTTTTATGGATTCAAGAATCCTGGCCTTGTTTGGCTCACTTAAATTACTACCCTTTACAAAATCCTCAGCACTAGATTAATATTGAAAAGTTGCAATTTGATTCAGTTTTATAGAGTTATATGCATTTGTTGCGGCGTTGGAGTAGAGAAGATGAATAGCATCATCTGTTATAATATCTTCCCTTACTACTCTGGATCTATGAAGCTCAATATCTGTATTTGTCATATGAGCGGATGCAATATTATTAGGGGCTACAGCAAATGGTTGGTCAACTCGTTGACGCATTATTTCCATCAACTCGAAATATTCAAATTTAATTAGATTATTCGTCCACAGTGTACCATGTAGTTCATACCTAGAGGATTGCTGAAAAATCCATCTGTCGCTCACAGGGCACAGTTGTCTGAGATCGCCGAGCACGATGACAGGTATCCCTCCAAAAAAGTGATTACTTTTTAAAATCTGCTGTAGCATCACGTTTATAAAGTCAAACATTTTGGCTCCTACCATTGAAATTTCGTCAATAATGAGAAGTTTGAGATCGATAAACCTCGAATGTAGCATATTTAATAAGTCTGCGGATAAGGTCCAAATTCAAGCCGACTGATTTACAGGAAGGCTAAACATTGAATGGAGTCTACAACCTCCTATTCCGAATGCTGCCTTCCCTGTTGGAGCGGAAAAAAGAACTTGAATTGACTGGATTTATACCTCTTCTATTATTAAACCTAGCTGTAAGGGCTTGATATAATACCGAAATTAGTCGGCTTTTGCCGACACCTGCTCCACCACCTACAAATTCTATAAAACTTTTTGCCTTTCTTAAAATTATGAAACACATGGTTTAGATAAGTTCTCTGTTTTAAGTTTAGGGGAATATCCTATTTCCTCTAAACACGACGATCTCATTAAAACAGGCAACTTAACAATTCAATTACTCTTGGCCCATCTGCATTCTCGTCATTTCCTATATTTAAAATATTTACCTGGGGATCTATTTCTGCTACACCTAACACTGTAAATCTATTGTCTACATTATCCTCAATACTCTACTGAGAGCATCCTCTAACACATTATCATTTAAAACATTCAATCTCCTACGATTAGCCTCAATAAACTCCATATTCAGATTACAAACGTCTTCGCAATTTTTACCAACTAACTCCTATTGTTCATTTCTCCACGGATAATATAGCTTTACTAGTTCGCTAAGATAATTCTTCCTATCGTGACTAACATTATATCTCCTAAAAAGTATTATTAGTGGACTACGCCTTTCTCTAATAAATCCGCTACCATTGCGAAGAGGATAAACTTCGGATGTACCGACTCCTTCATTTCCTTCCTCATCCTGCGATCCTTGGCAAGTCCAACCTGCAGTTTTAGAGAATATATAAAATGCCGCAAAATCTGCTTAGCATAAACTATTTAGATCATCTGGACGGTGAACGTAATGGTCTAACAGGCCTACTTCGAAAACATCTTCTGAGTCTTCGGGCAGTTTTTTGAGTTTTCCCCTCGACTTGAGCATTTAAACTCATTTGTCAGCCAATCCAGTGTTTATAAAAACTTCTGCATAGCTGCTCTCGGACAACGACAAGCTGCCTCCCGATCAGAAATTTCTGAGCCATTCGTAAACTTGTTACCTATGTGCTGCAGTTTCTGCCTAATACTAAAATTTCCTAAAAGCGCTTCTTCTACACCTTCTCTCATCAGCTTTGACATTCCTCTTAGCGACTTATTAATATAATTGATAACATAACTGCAGCACGCATATGTATCTAAGATAAACTGTATATCTATGCTGGCTCTCTGCATTGACAAAATATGCGAGTTATACGCATTCACCATAATGGCGTCGAAGCTTTTCTTTAAAAATATTTTTGGTCTATTTAAGCTAATCTAATTGCTAAAATATAATCCTCATAACTAAGACCAATTTGAGGTTGCTAGAGAAAATTATTAAAATCATTAAGGGTTTAACTCGACTAGGAACAACTGTTTATTTCCAATTTGATGAATGATTACTCGGACTATCTTCAGAACAGCAAGGCATAAAAGGATATAGTAAACCAAAACACCAGATTTGCCAATTTCTAATGCTACGCTGGCAAGACGGAGTATGCTTATGCGTTTGGTGTAATATAAATGGTTTCAATTCATCGTTTGTTGGATTCTTTTCCGTCGTAATGAACTGATCCACAAGCTGAACAACAGGCGGACAAGAAGAAGAATTACTAGAATCAAATACAGGGACATCTTTCAACCAAAACATTCCATGAATGTGTGGTGATCCCCGATGCTGGAATTCTACTCGCCAATATACTTATGTTGGCCGAAAATGCATCCATCCTTTTTTTATAACTTTCAAAAGCTGCCTATACCTGTAATCAAAATATACTTAGCACACCTAACTGGGTCTGACCTAATCAGTTCTACAACTTTTGACCCTTCTAAGCTAGCTGCCTCTTTTTCGGTTAGAACTTCTTTCCTAACTGTTTTCTTCAAAATAACTATAAGTTCTAACCACCTACTTTCTGCAGCAGAGAGCGTTATGAAGAAAGAAGTTATGCCGAATTGCCTTATCATGGCCATTACCTTATTCTTCTCTGCTTCCCAATGCGCAGGAGACGAGCGAATGCCTTTTAAAATTTTGAATCCCTCATCAAACTGAACTAATCTATCTATTTCTTCATCATTAAGGGCCGTCCTAGGTGTAACTCCGCGGGAAGCGCTGTGCTTTCTCAAGAAAATGAAATAATTATTCCGCATACTAATAAGCTGAATTTTCTTAAGATTGTAAAAAAGCTTATCTACCCTAAAAGCCCCTCTATCAAAATTCCTAAGCTCTGATTTAATAATTTTTGTGTAGCTTTCTACACAATTTCTTTTCGTTCCTGCATAAATCGTGGGAAAGGACAACTCCTCTGAATCACAATCAGTTATCATGTCCAGAGGCTGTTGTCCTTCCCCAGGTGCTGCAGCTAAAATACTACCATCTAAATTCTCTATTGCAATATTTTCCATTAAATTTTCATGTGAAGCCAACCATTAACTTCATGATTTCTATAAAGCTCAGTACCAAAACACCAGATCTGCCAATTTCTAATGCTACGCTGGCATGACGGAGTATGGTTATGCGTTTGGTATAATATGAAAGGTTTCAATTCATCGTTTGTTGGATTTTTTTCGTCGTACTAAATTGATCAACAAACTGTACAACAGGCGGACAAGTGGAAGGATTGCTAGCATCAATCAGAGCGGCATCCTTTAACCAAAACATTCCATGAATGTTTGGTGAACCCCTATGTTGGAATTCTACTCGCCAATAATACTTATACTCAGAATGTTGGCCGAAAGTGCCACCATCCTTCTTCACAACTTTCAAAAGCTGCCTATACCTGTAATCAAAATACTTAGCACATATAACTGGGTCTGACCTAATCAGTTCTACAACTTCAGAACTTTCTAAGCTAGCTGCCTCTTCTTCGGTTAAAACTTCCTTCCTAACTGTTTTCAGGAAAAAACTACGAATGCCTTTTAAAACCTTAACTCTCTTCAGCAAAGAGCGTTGAATAAAGCCGTATGCCGATTTGCTTATCATGGCCATTACCTAATCGTCTCTGCTTCCCAACTGCGCGGAAGCGAGCGCAGTGCTTTCTTTAAGAAATTTTGAATACTTATCAAACTGCAACTAATCTAGCTGCATTTCTTCATTAGATGGCCTATAAAAGGGCTTATCTTCCCTACAAGCCCTTCTATCAACATTTCTAAGCTCTAACCTAATGATATTTGTGTAACTTTTTACACAATTCCTTTTAACTCCTGCATAAATCGTGGGAAAGGGCCACTCCTCTGAATCACAATGAGTTATCATGTCCAGAGGGCGTTGTCCTTCCCTATGTGCTACAGTTAAACTGCTACCGTCAAAATTCTCTAATGGAACATTGTCCATTAGGGTTTCCCCACCTCCAGGATTAAGCTCTTGCTCTTCTACTGGAACATTTCTTCCTTAATACTAATTCCATGCTTTCTATAATGCTCAGTACCTACTAAATACCTAATTGCATCAACAACGCGAGATGGAGATATAGTTTCCACCATAGACTGTAACGATATTCTAATCTACGTTTGAGGTGGAGCTGAACAACCTCCGCGTCACTGAAAGCCCTTGGAAGGGAAGTTACGACATTCGCAAATTTACTACAGCTCCTTTTATGCTATTTTGCCGATCATAATCTAATGATTTTATGATCATGAACGGCAGCTCCGGTGAAACTAATCTTTCTTCTAAGCTCTGTAATTCTTTCAGACATTCTGGAAGTTCTGGGAAGTCTAAGCCATTGGTAATAGAATTCTTGGGTTTTTTTCCATCCTTAATCAAGCTACAAGATTTACAAAACGAATGCATGCCGCCCACGAGAGGAAATTGATCAAAAAAAAATAATGTCTGCACTAAACTCATTGTTTTCTAAAATATATTCTCCACTTATCCTTTCTGTCTGGTGAGGAAACCACAAACCTTTATAACAAATACAAACGTGGTCGGGGCCCTATTTAATTAATTTGTTGAAAGTGGCAATAAGCCGTTCTAAACTATTCCTAATGGGTCGTGCCTGTCCTTTAATGGCATTCGCTCGTACCTGCTCATTACGGGCAGCATTACGGGCAGCATTACGCTCATTTTCTGCTGCCCTATTCTGAGTATCACTTCTATACTGACTAAGTCTCTGACTAACATCTCTAGCTAAATCTACTGCTATCTGGCGTGCTCTTAAGCGAGCACTTCTTCTTTGAGCTCTTTCTACTAACCTACGAACAGGGTCATTTCGATGCTGTGACCTAGCTATTGTATTCACTTCTTTTTCTAATATTCTAATCTCCACATTATGCCTCCCCTCGAAGTGTGCCTGGCTATCGCGTACTTGCTCAATTCACCTAAATAAAACATCCTGTCTTCTTTGCGATCTTCGCAAAGTGTCTTCTGCTTGCTTTGTTTGCCTAAACTGTGGATTTTGTCTCCTAATTCTTCTACGCGAAGTATCGGCTGTCTGTTTGCGTTCCCTTTCTTGAGAATTTTCCCTACGATTTTGTCTGCTTTTAGGCATCTGTAGCCCTCTCACTCTGTCTCACCTGTGGATTTTGTCTCCTAATTGTTCTACGCGAAGTATCGGCTGTCTGTTCGCGTTCCCTTTCTTGCGAATTTTCCATACGATTTCGCCTGCTTTGGCCATCTTTAGCCCTCTCACTCTGCCTTACCTGTGGATTTTGTCTCCTAATTGTTCCACGCGAAGTATCGGCTGTCTGTTCGCGTTCACTTTCTCGTGAATTTTTCCTACGATTTCGTCTAGTTAGGGCATCGGAAGCCCGCTCGCTCTGCCTCACCTGCGGATCCTGTCTTCGTATTGTCCTACCAGAAGTATTGGCTGCCTGTTCAATTATTCTTATACGCGCACTTCTCCTACGCCGTAAACGCTGCTGAGAATTCCCAATCTGTTCAGCTACTCTATTTTGGCTAACTGACCTACGGATTATTGAGATTGGGAATTTAACTCTCGCTCTCTTTCTGCATACTGTGCGTCTTCTCTATTTACCCTATTCCTTCCCCTACGTCTTTGACACTGT